>JAVTVY010040689.1:0-17672 GCA_036873755.1 Hanleya hanleyi | reverse complement strand
TCATTTTATCGCACTAGTCATCTTGTTAAATGCCCTGCATCTTGACACCTAACCTGTAATCATGGTAAACATGAACATTGCATGTAGTTGTCTACATGTACATACAATCCTTATGCATTTTATTATTTTATTCATGAATTATTGTCTTGTAATTAATGATGATTATAGACACATTTGATTTGAGTTCTATATTTTCTCTTTTTATGAAGTTTGTGTCTTAACATTTCTAATTTTGATTAATTATTGGTACCGAACTGTATTGATTGTAGACCACTGGATATCAACTATGGATTGTGAACTGGTGTGATGGTTTCGAGCTGTTGATATGTCGCTCTCCTCAAGCAATGAGAGTCGCTATTCAATTAATGGACTTCATGTAATTGGGTGAGTGTTAGCATAACAATACATGTACATGTATAGGGAAATGACGTGTACCTGTAGGTGCATGGAGAATATGTATTTTAGATTATGTTCACCGACACATGTATTCTAGTCATTGGATTGTTAATGCTATCAGTACATGTATGGTTGTTTGTATGCGATGAGATGATTACCCTCCAAGAGTTGGATTCATTTCCCAAATTATCATTATTCTTCATTCAAGATGTTGCTACGAAAGACTAATTGACTCGTAACATTGCGATAATGTTAATCACAGTAGTATTCTTCGCATGGGAAACTGTGTACCAACATTATGCATGAATTTATAATTGCCTTATGTTAAGGATATAGCATTTTGATCAATATTGCCGACTTATTGTTGTCCTATTGTCTGTCCTATTGTGTACTTTATTGTCCACATGTCGTCCTATTGTTGACTTATTGTCCTATTGTCCATCCTATTGTGTACTTTATTGTCCATATGCCGTCCTATTGTTGTGCTATTGTCCATCCTATTGTGTACTTTATTGTCCACATGTTGTCCTATTGTTGACTTATTGTTGTCATATTGTTGGTGCCATGTCCTATTGTTGTTACTATGTCTTATTGTCTATCCTATTACATACTTTGTTGTCCTCATGTTGTCTTGTTATTGTCGTTTTGCGTTATTGTGCGTCCTTGCCTGACTGATAGGGATTTCAGGATATATTCAACCCTGACTGAGGCTTGCATTCTTTGGTTGTCTTGTCATGTGTGATATCTCTCGGATAAAGAACGCCTGGTGTTTTGTTTATCGATATTGAGGTTGTGTGAGATACGTACATTTTCGTAAAGAAGCAAGATAATAACTGAGCTATGACATTTCCTAGTCCTCTAATACTGTTGGTATGTTCCATGGTTACCCATTCAGACATGCTTGTTCATATAAATCTGCTTGAGTTAATTGACTACCACATTTCCACTGTACCCCTACTCATAAACGCATCTTCTTGTGTATTTGTAGGCCACTCAGTTAATGGAAAGTACATTCATGGTGTGAAGCCACTGTTCTCTCTGTTCTCTGTAGCCACTGTTCTCTAGTTTCTAATGTTAGGTTGTATCAGATGTGTATTATAAAATAAGTAATGTTCAGTAAATGAGATTAATTGTGTGAACACATTTTTGTCGTTCGTGTCACTTTTCTTTAAGTAGGAAACGCTCCCGATTTATTGTAGTTGTGGCCTGCCGATTAGGGGGTGGGCCGCGGCTACAGTAAGCTAAAACCAATGGGTCTACAATGAGTCCACAAGAGGAAAGACAAAATCATATTACCAGGTTAGGGCGATCCCGCGTTCTAAAGTGGAGGTAAATAGGTTCTTTTTGCTCAATAAATCAGTTTACATAATGAATTCAGCAAAATCCTCTTGAAGCGCACACAGATATATATATCCCTATCAAATGGTCACCTATCTAATTTGCAGAATAATAGGCCAAACATTTGTCACGCTATTGAAACGACATTGACTAGTTCTTCAAATGACAAATTAATTATAGGTTATGGAACAATATATAGATTAATGCGCCTGAAGTTTGGAGCATTAGTCATGTTAGTTAAGAAAGAATCAAAAGCTATTGAGCAAAAACGACCTTTTTTACCTTGATTTTAGACAGCGAGATCTCCTTAACCTGATTACGTTGGAGGGTGGTTGGAGAGAACAATGTGCTATATCGGCACGCTGATGATTTTGACGAAAAGATACATTACACAACGGCTGATTTCCCTGTAATGACGCTTTCAACGTCATGTCTCGCCTTTCCGATGAGAGATGTTATCAGCGGAGTTAACTTGTCACTTAGCTAAGATTCATAGCGTCTCTCTTCCCTCAACGCTATGCCGACGACAAGTAACTCGAACATCTCCATGGCGCACTTATTATTACCTTTGCGCCCTATTGGACCTTCATTTACTTGAGAAAATGGGACGCCATGAATAAAAATACAGAAATGGCAGACTAAGTGGCCCTTCGTCGGTCATATATTAATTACAGGCGTTAAAATTATCTCTATGGAGCCTCCAAATCATCTGAAATCGAGGGTCAAGAAGATGGGCATATCCGTCATAATAGGCCCCGTGAATACAGGGGATGATGATCACAACATCGATTATGGTATTTTTATTCATGGCGGCCCATTTTCTCAAGTTAATGAAGGTCCAATAGGGCGCGAAGGTAATAATAAGTGCGCCATGGAGATGTTCGAGTTACCACCAGGGAAATGTATTTGTCGTCGGCGTAGCGTTGAGGGAAGGCTGACGCTATGAATTTTAGCTAGGTGTCACTCTGCGTGGACATTTATAATGTTAAATACAACAATTTCATTTTAAGAGTATTGAGATAGGAACCACCATAAACATGAATTCCAGGCAAGCACTAGCCAATATTAGGCCGAAGGGTATTGCCGTCGTCATGTACGCTTGTCCATCTGTCCGTCCGTCCATCTGTCCGTCTGTCTGTCACAGCTTTCTCGTTACCAAGATATCTTTAGAACGACTTGACCTAGGCACACCAAGCTTGCAGTGCACATTCATATGCTTGTGGCGCAGAACCCTATTGAATCTGGACCCGATTGGTTGGAAACTTTGGCGGCCAGCTTTAATTTATGCGAAACCGTCACAGCTTCCTCTTTACCAAGATATCTTTAGAATGACTCACCCTAGGCACACCAAACTTGCCGAGCACATCCATATGCTCCTTACTCAGAACCCTATTGATTCTGGACCCAATTGGGTGGAAACTTTGGCGGCCATCTTTAATTTATGCGAAACCATGAATCTTGTGTATCTCGGAAACCATTTCGCTGTTCAGTGTGAAACTTGGTATAGATCATCGATACATCAAGAAACTTTACCAAACCAGTTTCCTTGATTCGGTGAAAGCCTTGGCGGCCATCTTTAATTTATGCAGAATCTTTAATGAAGTATTTCTCTGATACCATTTCAGTGTTCTATACGAAACTTGGTATACAGCATCAATGTATCAAGAGACTTGCAATGAATAACCACATAAGTTCCTCTAAGTGGCGGGAAGGATAGCCGACCATCTTCAATTTATACAAAATCATTAATGATCTCTATCTCTGATACCGTTCAAGTGCTCGATGTAAAATTTGGTAAACATCATCGATGCATCAAGAGATCATCATCGATGAATCAATGACAAAACTGCAAAATCTTTAATGATGTATATCTCTGATACCATTTAAGTGTTCTATACGAAACTTGGTATACAGCATCGATGTATCATGAATAAATGATGATAAACCACCTCAGTTTCTCTGAGTGGCGGGAAGGATAAGCGGCCATCTTTAATTTATGCAAAATAATTAATGATCTCTATCTCTGATACCGTTCAAGTGCTCGATGTAAAATTTGGTATATATCATCGATGCATCAAGAGACTTTATACGATGAATGATAGAACTGGTTTCTCTGATTGAGCGGAAATCTTGGTGACCATCATTAATTCATGCAAAATCTTTAATGATCTATATCTGATACCATTTTAGTGCTTCATATGAAACTATAAATCATCGATACATCAAGA
This sequence comes from Hanleya hanleyi, assembly GCA_036873755.1. Taxonomy (NCBI): domain Eukaryota; kingdom Metazoa; phylum Mollusca; class Polyplacophora; order Lepidopleurida; family Hanleyidae; genus Hanleya; species Hanleya hanleyi. Next base: position 13,710 of record JAVTVY010040689.1, on the reverse strand, counting down.
CTTACAATTAATGACAAACAATTTCTCTGATTAGGTGGAAAATTTGATTGCATCTTTAATTTATTCAAAATCTATACCTCTGGTACTGTTCAAGTGTTTGATGCAAGACTTTACATCATCAGTACATCAAGAGACTAAAAATGAATGACAGAACCGTTTTCTCTGATTGGATGGAAACATTGGTAGTCATTTTTAATTTATGTAAAATCATTGATGATCTATATATCCTTTGATACTGTTCAGCTCCGGGGTGCTGGATCGCCGGAGATGCGTTCTTAGCGTTTTCCCGGATATAAGCGTTTGCCCTTGTCAACGGCGTCGCTACCCATTTTTGCTCGTAGATTGGAAATACGAAAATTATGTAAGATATCAAAACCCCCAGTTGAGCATTAAACTACGCCAAAATGCAGGAAATCAAGCGTAAACATTCAAAATTTTCCGACGGGAATACACATGTAAAATAAACGAATGTGGATCATGTAATTAGAGTATAAGTGTATTAAACAGACCATCAACTATTCATGTGGTTTGTGAACGTTTTTTTAAGTTGGGTTTTCAATATGTATATGTACTGACACGAACGTAGTTTGTATGTTATATACGGAAGCGTCTAGGGGCCATGGCGAAAAAAAAAATTCTAAACCGGTATCTCGTAATTACGCGTTAGCTATAGGCTTGTTTTGTATGTTAATCCAGAAAGTCAAATGGAGTCTGGCTTCAGGTGTGATATTTTTCAATATCGATGCGTGCTTATGAGAAGCAAAAGTGAAAACAGAACCTTAAATCTACATACATTTATTTCCGGGAAACGCACAGAAGGCATGTCCGGCAACCTATAGGATTCCGGGACCTAGGCGTTGGTCTGACAGGATTCGCTTATTTAAGCTTTGTGTAAATCAATCATATAGGTACGCGTATTGGTTTCTAATGTTCCATGACGTAAAGGTCGTCGTTCTGTATGTATTAAATATAACTAGAAAGTCAAATGGATTCAGGCACGAGGTGTGTTTTTTATTCAACATCGATGAGTGCTTATATGCGAAACAAACGTAAAAATAGAACCATAAATCTGTATACATTATGTTCAGATTTATATCCGGGAAAACGCTTAGAACGCATCTCCGGCGTCTAGGACCCCGGAGCTTCCGGGGCCATAGGCGGCCCCTGGACCCTCGCCTATTGTGCTGTGATAGTCGACCCCCTTATGAATTTTCGCTAGATCCGCCCTTGGGAATTAAAAACCTTCGCACCGCCCCCCCCTCCCCCCTTTTGAAATCCTAGTGACGCCCCTGCATATGATGTGAAATAGAATGATTTGATAACAAAATTGAGGGGGAAATGTTGTCCTTTATTTAAGGCGACACGAAATTCAAAACTTCTCCAGATTTTTATATTATACTTCTGAAATAAAATATGGTTTGTACAAAAGCTTTAGGGTAAATCATACTATGTGGAATAGAATGATTTAATAGCAAAATTGAAGGAAATGGTGTCTTGCATTTAAGGCGACACGAAAATCAAAAGTAACAGGGATTTGATACTGCGGGAACCCTCGCCCGTTATTTCATATTTTACTTCTGAAATAAAGTAACCTATTAGTAATTACTATAAAGGTTAGTACCACATGAGGCTGAGAAGCTGTGGATAGGAAAAATTTCAAAACTTCAACATTTGGTGCCCCAGGGTGGGGACATCCTCCCAAGGGTAGTGCATAGGTTGAATAAGTGTAGCATCATGTAAAATTCCAGAATATGTGAGAAATGGGAGGGTTCATCCAAGCATAACCATTCCCAGATGCTCTAAATCTCGAATGGACTGGGCTTCCTGGTATCAGGGAACCTTCAAAAGTCACAATGAAACATACAACCAAGGGTTCCCGATGAGCATTGATAACAGTGCACAGGCTGAACCATCAATACAAACTAATTAAAAATCATAAAAACATAGCCATCTGGAAATGTAATCATTTCATCAGTCACCATACAGGAAGCTCTGATCAAAGTTTGGTCAGGCCTGACTTGATAGATCTGCAGGTCTGAACACATGTTGACGGACAGACGGACGCTCCGACGGACGGACGGACGGACGAGCGGACGTACGTACATGGCAAAGTCAAGATCCAAAGCCCTATGGGCCGAGGGGTAAAAACTCTATATCAAATTGCCATGCCAGTTGCGCACATTGCAACACCGAGTAGCCTTCACTTTGATTTTTCACGGGAGTAAGAGTAACTTCATGGGTTGAAGGGATCGTGGGTTCGATTCTCGTTGAGGGTTCAGTTATTCTTTCTCTGTTGTGGGGGACTAAATTGTCATTACTGTATTATAAAATCAGTTGCGTAAAACGTCAGTTGAGTACGGTGGCCCGTTAGGGCCATTGTCGTTTTCTTTCGATTTCCTATGTTTTTCTTCTATTTCCGAAGAAACCAACTTAATTTTCTAGATTTTCTTTGTATTTTCCAAGAAATCAACTGAATTTTCAGCCAATTCATAGCAATATTCTGCGAATTTTCCGTGTTCAACGACGTAAAAACAGAGACAAAGTCGAAGAAAAACCTATGAAATTCTTGAAAAACACCAAATATAATTTCCTCCGCGGATATAATATTTCCTCCGCGGATATAATCTTTCCTCCGCGGATATAATCATTTCCTCCGCGGATATAATATTTCCTCCGCGGATATAATATTTCCTCCGCGGATATAATCATTTCCTCCGCGGATATAATATTTCCTCCGCGGATATAATGTTTCCTCCGCGGATATAATCATTTCCTCCGCGGATATAATATTTCCTCCGCGGATATAATATTTCCTCCGCGGATATAATCATTTCCTCCGCGGATATAATATTTCCTCCGCGGATATAATATTTCCTCCGCGGATATAATCATTTCCTCCGCGGATACAATATTTCCTCCGCGGATATAATATTTCGTCCGCGGATATAATCATTTCCTCCGCGGATATAATATTTCCTCCGCGGATATAATATTTCCTCCGCGGATATAATCATTTCCTCCGCGGATATAATATTTCCTCCGCGGATATAATATTTCCTCGCAGGATCAGTATTCTCTGCAGAGTCTAATAACACCATCATGGTTACATTCTTTCCTCGCGGGTTATAATCGACTCCGCCTTATGGTTCTGTTTTCCTCGCAGATATGTATTTCCTCATCAGTTTGTAGTCATTTCCTCCACACTCAGGTGTAATGCTTTTCCTTTTATGGTATAGTCATTTCTCCATGGTTCCATAATGTAATCTCCTCAGATAAAATATTTTTTACCGCAGATTATATCATTCCCTCACATAGTGTAATGGCATCACTCCGCGGATATAATCATTTCCTCCGCGGATATAATATTTCCTCCGCGGATATAATATTTCCTCCGCGGATATAATCATTTCCTCCGCGGATATAATATTTCCGCCGCGGATATAATATTTCCTCCGCGGATATAATCATTTCCTCCGCGGATATAATATTTCCTCCGCGGATATAATATTTCCTCCGCGGATATAATCATTTCCTCCGCGGATATAATATTTCCCTCCGCGGATATAATCATTTCCTCCGCGGATATAATATTCCTCCGCGGATATAATATTTCCTCCGCGGATATAATCATTTCCTCCGCGGATATAATATTTCCTCCGCGGATATAATCATTTCCTCCGCGGATATAATATTTCCTCCGCGGATATAATCATTTCCTCCGCGGATATAATATTTCCTCCGCGGATATAATATTTTCTCCGCGGATATAATATTTTCTCCGCGGATATAATCATTTCCTCCGCGGATATAATATTTCCTCCGCGGATATAATATTTCCTCCGCGGATATAATCATTTCCTCCGCGGATATAATATTTCCTCCTAGCTAGGTGAGTACTATCAGCTCACCAAATTTGAAAGGAATCGGTGACCGAAAAAGTACCAAAATGAGTTCAAAAATTTACTTTTGACCTTGGCTTGCGAGATTTTATTTGGAAAACATAAACCCGTACCTCTATGCACAACTACATTTCCTCAGCTATCCATAGAGGTGCGAATCATGTTTGTGTGTGCAATGCGTGTCGCAAACTCGCGGTCACAACATGCTAGGGGTCGGCGTTACATGTAGAATTTGCATGTAAAAAATCAATTTAACCCAGGCTTCAATGGACAGACCCAATTCCACTGTTTCGAATTACACTAAACTTCGTCCTAAAGTATTGTCGAGGACGTAGATGACGAATCCGAGGTCAGATTGTAAAATCTATTTTATCTTAATTATTAAATAATTAATTTTATTAGAAATCAATTTAACCCAGGCTTCAATGGGCAGCACCCAATTCCACTGTTCCGAATTACTCTAAACTTCGTCCTAAAGTAATATGGATAACACAGATCACGAATCCGAGGTCAGATTTTGAAAATAAATTTTGCCTTAATTATTAAATAATTAAATTCATTAAAAATCAATTTAACCCAGGCGTCAATAGACAGATCCTAATTTAACGCGCTTTATGTAAAATTTCATCCCGGATTCGTAATTAGCTACTCCCAAAATAGTTACATCGATCTGTCCGTCGCCATTTTCTACGGAACCGGGTCATCGTGGGAGGAATAGATGCCCAGTGGCAAGCGGATTTGGTCGATATGAGCGCCTTTGTCAAACACAACGATGGGAATCGGTATATCTTGACGTGCATCGATATCCTATCGAAGTATGCGTGGGTGGTACCCATCCGGACGAAAACGGGGGCGAATCTCATAGTGACGTTCAAAGACATCTTCAAAACCCCTTTCCCATACCTGCATGAGATTAACATTGGAAGTCACTGGGGTCTTAGGTAAGGGCAGATAACTCTTGCTGGGCCGCCAGGTGACCGGAAGCGACGTCACAGGAAGTGACCCGGATGTTACCGGATGCCACGTGACCGGATGTGACCTTTGACCCGGATATCACCGGATGTGACGTCATAATGACGCCATCGTGACGTCACAGGAAGTGACCCGGTTGCCACGTGACCGGATGTGACCTTTGATCCGGATGTCACCGGATGTGACGTCATAGTGACACCATCGTGACGTCACCTGCACATCAGCCTCACTCCTCAGCCTCAAAAATGCTAATGAATTTGCCGTCTTTCTAGTACTCGTCACGTGGATTTCCTCCGCGGAGGAAATTAATTATATCCGCGGAGGAAATATTATATCCGCGGAGGAAATATTATATCCGCGGAGGAAATATTATATCCGCGGAGGAAATGATTATATCCGCGGAGGAAATATTATATCCGCGGAGGAAATATTATATCCGCGGAGGAAATGATTATATCCGCGGAGGAAATATTATATCCGCGGAGGAAATATTATATCCGCGGAGGAAATGATTATATCATTATATCCGCGGAGGAAATATTATATCCGCGGAGGAAATGATTATATCCGCGGAGGAAATATTATATCCGCGGAGGAAATATTATATCCGCGGAGGAAATGATTATATCCGCGGAGGAAATATTATATCCGCGGAGGAAATATTATATCCGCGGAGGAAATGATTATATCCGCGGAGGAAATATTATATCCGCGGAGGAAATATTATATCCGCGGAGGAAATGATTATATCCGCGGAGGAAATATTATATCCGCGGAGGAAATATTATATCCGCGGAGGAAATGATTATATCCGCGGAGGAAATATTATATCCGCGGAGGAAATATTATATCCGCGGAGGAAATGATTATATCCGCGGAGGAAATATTATATCCGCGGAGGAAATATTATATCCGCGGAGGAAATGATTATATCCGCGGAGGAAATATTATATCCGCGGATGAAATGATTATATCCGCGGAGGAAATATTATATCCGCGGAGGAAATATTATATCCGCGGAGGAAATGATTATATCCGCGGATGAAATATTATATCCGCGGAGGAAATATTATATCCGCGGATTAAATGATTATATCCGCGGAGGAAATATTATATCCGCGGAGGAAATATTGTATCCGCGGAGGAAATGATTATATCCGCGGAGGAAATATTATATCCGCGGAGGAAATGATTATATCCGCGGAGGAAATATTATATCCGCGCAGGAAATATTATATCCGCGGAGGAAATATTATATCCGCGGAGGAAATGATTATATCCGCGGAGGAAATATTATATCCGCGGAGGAAATATTATATTCGCGGAGGAAATGATTATATCCGCGGAGGAAATATTATATCCGCGGAGGAAATATTATATCGGCGGAGGAAATATTATATCCGCGGAGGAAATGATTATATCCGCGGAGGAAATATTATATCCGCGGAGGAAATATTATATCCGCGGAGGAAATGATTATATCCGCGGAGGAAATACTATATCCGCGGAGGAAATATTATATCCGCGGAGGAAATGATTATATCCGCGGAGGAAATATTATATCCGCGGAAGAAATATTATATCCGCTGAGGAAATGATTATATCCGCGGAGGAAATATTATATCCGCTGAGGAAATATTATATCCGCGGCGGAAATGATTATATCCGCGGAGGAAATATTATATCCGCGGAGGAAATATTATATCCGCGGAGGAAATGATTATATCCGCGGAGGAAATATTATATCCGCGGAGGAAATATTATATCCGCGGAGGAAATGATTATATCCGCGGAGGAAATATATCCGCGGAGGAAATATTATATCCGCGGAGGAATGATTATATCCGCGGAGGAAATATTATATCCGCGGAGGAAATATTATATCCGCGGAGGAAATGATTATATCCGCGGAGGAAATATTATATCCGCGGAGGAAATATTATATCCGCGGAGGAAATGATTATATCCGCGGAGGAAATATTATATCCGCGGAGAAAATATTATATCCGCGGAGGAAATATTATATCCGCGGATGAAATGATTATATCCGCGGAGGAAATATTATATCCGCGGAGGAAATGATTATATCCGCGGTTGAAATATTATATCCGCGGGGGAAATATTTTATCCGCGGAGGAAATGATTATATCCGCGGAGGAAATGATTATATCCGCGGAGGAAATATTATATCCGCGGAGGAAATGATTATATCCGCGGAGGAAACATTATATCCGCGGAGGAAATATTATATCCGCGGAGGAAATGATTATATCCGCGGAGGAAATATTATATCCGCGGAGGAAATATTATATCCGCGGAGGAAATGATTATATCCGCGGAGGAAATATTATATCCGCGGAGGAAATTATATTTGGTGTTTTTCAAGAATTTCATAGGTTTTTCTTCGATTTTGTCTCTGTTTTTACGTCGTTGAACTCGGAAAATTCGCAGAATATTGCTATGAATTCGCTGAAAATTCAGTTGATTTCTTGGAAAATACAAAGAAAATCTAGAAAATTAAGTTGGTTTCTTCGGAAATAGAAGAAAAACATAGGAAATCAAAAGAAAACGACAATGGCCCTAACGGGCCACCGTAATATATGCCTATTTGTGTCGCTTTGTTAATCAATTTCCCGATGGAAACAACAGTTAAACTTGAGAAGGACATTTCATCTTCTAATTTATTTGTTTGTTTTATTCGATTGTTACTTGTATGAAAGCAGACGTCCCTTTCCTCACCCGACTTGTGAAATGAAATCTCCTAATGAACACCTGCACTTGACACATGTACACGGTTAGCTCGATGTTATTGACACAAGTGTTATAGAATTGTTGATAATGTATATTATATCTTATACACAATCTATCAATATAAGTAATATATAAATATTACTCTCTTTTTTATGTGCACAACGATCTGAATCACTGAATTTAATAGGCCTACCAGTGCCAGGTGTTTTGATGAGAAGTCTTTCATTGGTTCCACTCGTTCAAGATTTTATTATAAATAATTTTTGTTATGATTTCTGAATTTGCACTGAACCATTGAACACGTTCAGTACGGTAATGAAACAGACTGGGTGGTAACTGAAGGAGTTACAATAGTATGCCCATATCCTCTTTAAAACCCACAGATCTAACTTGAGTATAAAATCCTGGATGGAAAATCTGGAAGATACATTGTACAGTCTTCATGTATCTTCTGGAGATTGCGTCCCAGGATTTTAGTACAAAAGGATCTAATTTCGAAATAACCAACAATTGAAGCTTCCCCGCTTACTCTAGTCCGACATGCAGCCCCATACACGATCTTTCATAATTCTAATATCTACTGAACGTATATTCAATAGGTATCAGAATTATTATGGACGTTTAACATAAATTCGACAGAAAAATAGATTATTCAGACTACACGGTTGACCATATCTGCCACAATTCGTCATTTTATACCATGGAATAAAATAATATATACCATGACACAAAATAGTTATAAGATGTTTATAATCATTTTGTACCATGGCATAAATTCGCCAAGCCTGTCATAATTCGTATTTATAGGATGCCTATAAATAATATATACCATGGTACAAAATATTTACAGGCATTCTGTAATTATTTTGTACCATGGTATAAAATCACCAAGCCTGTCATAATTCGTATTCATGGGATGCCTGTAAATAATGTATACCATGGTACAGATTACTTTAGCCGTACCGGTACGTCTCAAATAACACGATGTCTTATCAAGAATATTAAATTTGACCAATTAGTAAATTTGTAACAAGTGTAGACATATAGCCACGTGAGCAAATGGGGAGTGGATCGATTTTCGACATCCGCTGCCATGTTATTTTCCGAGAGTGCGAGGCATCCTCGTTTTTTGGAAATGTCTCACAGAAGATTTCATAATGAGTTAACCTTGCTGCCCCATAACAAACTTCCGGGCATGGCATTGGTCACTGCCTTTTCTGATTTAAACATCTGAGAAGGGTTGTCAATGTTATGCAAAGCAACATGTTTTGTTTTGGACCAGCAAGGTTTAATTGAGCCGTGAACTTGCAGTTTCCTGATCTCGGATTTTATTCAGAAGGATATTTAAGTCGCGTTGTCTATTCTGTACTCTCATAAAATGCATGCGATTGGACGGTGGATTTGGCGACCTTAGCCTCGAGAGAGCAGCCATCTTCCGTGTAAATTTCCAGCCAAGTCGAAAGATGGGATCCCAATTTGTAAAATCTCATATCATTGGTGGAAAAAACTTGGAAGCCGTATACGACTTACGGCTAAATTATTTAATTTTAGGCATCCTATAAATAGGAATAATGACAGGGATATTTACAGGCATCCTATAAATAATTTATACCATGGTTTAAAATGACGAATTGTGGCATGGCTGGCCAACCATACATGAGCGCAGTGGCGATAGTGAAATAACAAATGAATATAAAACTTATAGAAATAAGTTGAATCATATAAAATTAGCCAAGAAAAAGTATTATGAAGCAAAATTAAACGAATGCAACAATGACATAAAAGGTAAGTAGTAGTATTCAAGCAAAAAAGGTCTTATTGACCTCTTTGCACTTAAATGACCTCAAAAATTTGCATATGACCTCTGCGACAGCCAATCAGAAGCGAGTATTTTGACAAAACTACCCCAACACAGAAGAGTTCCAATGGGGAGGTAACTCTTGATGCACTTTTGTGGTTTTTGTCAAAATGCCGGATTATCTTCCCTGATTCGAACATTTGCATATTACATCTATACGAGAAAATACCTGTATGGGGTATGGATGATCCGATGGGGTCGTATGAGGTATCAAAGTGAAGCTTATGTGAGGGGGCATCTAATGGGCTGGGTGCGGGATTGAAATAGCGTCATTCTGCGCATGCGCGATGGACCAAGGGTATGGAAATAGACGTTTTGGAGCTAGGAGAGCCCGTAATGGTCCGATGGAGTTGAGTGAGGTATCAATGTGAAGGATTCGTGAAGGGGCATCTGATGGGCTGGGTGCAGGGTTGAAATAGCGTCATTCTGCGCATGCGCGATCGCCAAAGGGTATGGAAATAGACGTTTTGGGGCTAGGGGAGCCCCTATTGGGCCGATGGACTCGAGTGAGGTATCATTGTGAAGCATTCGTAAAGGGGCATCTGCCTGGACTAGTGGTTCGGGCGTTGTCACCAGTCTGCGCATGCGCAAACAGGGAATTGTGGGAAAAGGGTATGGAAATACACGTTTTAGGGTCTGGCTGGGCCACTAGTGGGCCGATTGGGTCGAGTGAGGTATTAATGTGAAGCACACATGAGGGGGCATCTGACTGGACTAGTGGTTCGGGCGTTGTCACCAATCTGCGCATGCGCAAACAGGGAATTGTGGGAAAAGGGTGTGGAAATAGACGTTTTGGGATCTAGGGGAGCCCCTAATGGTCCTATGGAGTCGTATGAGGTATCCATGTGAAGCACACATGAGGGGGCATCCGCCTGGGCTAGTAGCTTGGGCGTTGTCACCATTCTGCGCATGCGCGGTGGACCAATGGTATGGAAATAGACGTTTTGGGATCTAGGGAAGCCCCTAATGGGTCGATTGGGTCGAGTGAGGTATCAAAGTGAAGCTTATGTGAAGGGGCATCTGCCTGGCCTAGTGTCTCGGCCGTTGTCACCATTCTGCGCATGCGCAGACAAGGAATTGTGGGAAAAGGGTATGGAAATAGACGTTTTGGGGTCTAGGTAAGCCCCTAGATGTCCGATAGAGCCGTATGAGGTATCAATGTGAAGCACAGATGAGGGGGCACCCGCCTGGACTAGTGTCTCGGCCGTTGTCACCATTCTGCGCATGCGCAAACAGGGAATTTTGAGCAACGCCCGCCAACGCCAAGCTCAACGCTTCAACGCCCTGATGAATTAGCCCAAAAGCTCTGGTTTTCATGGAATTGTCATTAATATATTGGAAATGCAGTGACGCCCGTCAACGCTCGTAGTTACGCCTTAACGCGCTAGCATAGCGCCTTGACGCCATGATATAGACCGGAGAGAGAAAACAACAACAACAAGGATGACACATGAGAGAACAACAACAACAACAACAAGTTTTTTTCATATAGTTTATTTTCCCCTCCATAATAACATACCCACGCTGGGGGAGCCGCGTTGGGTATGTTTACAATTCAAGAAAGACTCTTGTCCAATCAGAGACCGCCATTTGGTCCTGCCATATTCGTTGTTGCCCGTTAGATGTATTCTCGGCTGCACTTGTCCAATCAGAATCCGTCCTTAAGAAAATTCCATCTTCGGCCCTGTTCGCTCTCAGCCGTTGTTCTAATCGGCGTCGGTCAGGCCTGGATATTCGTTGGGCAGCATATCCTGAAACAGTTGTTTGCGCATTCTTATCGCATTTTCCAGGGCCTCGGTGGGTGGTAAACCCATATCCTCTTCCAAGTGACGCTTGGTCTTCATGATGGATCTGTGCGTGGGGTCCCCTTTCATTTCAAGCGGTAGTAAGGTATACTCTTCATAGATCGCCATGGCTGTTTTTCTGATGCGGGGCCGCATTTCGGTGTACGCCTGTTGTAAGTTATCCTGTCCCGCGTCCTCGATCGCTTCAGCGTGAGTATTGATAGCTGCTGTCACAATACGATCCCAGAAGGTAGGTTCTGCCTCACTTTCCTGGGATGGGGGCTGACTATCTGAGGTCAAGCTCCCCATATCAGTAGATAGACTGTCAGCAATCTTGGATTCGGTATCAGTCGATGCACTCTCATCAATCTCTGTATCAGCATCTGCCTCAACGGGCTCCTCGGCGTCTTCAGTCCCATGTATATTTTTCTGGTGTCGCATCATATCGTAATGTCTGGTGAACGTGCGTTCACACTCAGAACAAGTATAAGCCATGTTGACGGTTGAACGGCGACTGTGGGTGTTTTGGGAATACACTCGCTTTCATAGACAGTAACGCCCACCAACGCCCACTGTTACGCCATAACGCCCTATATATACGCCTTAACGCTCGTCTCAACGCTTTAACACACTTTCTTAGCGCTTTAACGGCGTTGCTTTTGTCCTATTGCTCTGACATACGCCGCTTTCCAGTTCATGCCCGAGGTTTTCAGCATCGACGCTGTTCTTTCGATTTCCATATGGACTGGGTCCTTGTCCAACAATTTCATATGGGTCACGAGGTCGACATACTGCTGACGTAAAGCCCGTCGTAGTCTGGGTGCCAATCTGTTATGGGCTAAAATTGCAGCTTCTTTTTTCGAATATCCTTTGTGTTGAAACTTGTTTTCTGTGGCCCTCAACGTCTCACCCAGCTCGGCGTCCATACTTTCTTTGAACAAATCCTTCCATAGCCTCGAGTTCACATTATGTTCATTCCCTTGTACGGGTACGGGTTGGGCCTTCACGATTGGGTGATATTCCGTGACTGATGGTATGAAGCGGACCCGCTGTATGGGAGTGGGCTGCTGCTGCTGCTCTGCCAGGAGTGGACTCGGCGGATGGTGTAGGGGTATATGCCGTTGTGGTGATTCCTCGCCAGGTAACAGGTGGGTCGTCAGCCGACGATCTTCGGGGGTATGGGCCTTTAAATCTACGAACAGGTAGCCGTACGGACGACTTGTCGCCCCCTGAAACGCCTGCATGAAATGGTCGATGTTCTGAGGATAAATTCGACTACCAAACACACGGAGTTGTGCTCTGTCGATGAGATTGGAGAACAAAACAAAGTATTGGCAGTTCAAGGCAATATCTCTGGACGCCTTCCCTTGAGGAAAGAGATTCTGGGTCAAATAGATGACGGACAGATTCCGATGATGAGATCCTTTAGTAAACAAGTCGGCGACGTGTGAATTGTCCTTGGCCGCACTCATCAGATCATCTAGCACTACCACGTTGTTCTGCTCGGGGTCAAAGTAATATGGTTCGTTTATGTCGTGGGGAATACCTGGGACGAAGCTCACATTCTGTAACCTTGTAGTTTCGTAGGCGGGCTGCCATTGGCTATAACACCAAATCAAACGTGTCGGAGCTGGGGTTGCCACACCTGCCTCTAAGAACTTCATCACCCAGGACGTCTTTCCACATGCCGTAGGGCCGCTCACCGTCATCGTATAGGGATGCTCTACTGCTCTTGTTGGACCTATAGAGGGACTCGGCGGTGTCTCTTGGTTGTGTTTGCATCGAATGTGCCTGAGCATGCTATCGCGACGAGAGAAGGTTCTCTGACAGAGCATACACGTACACGACATGTTCATCAGTCGACCAATACAGATGAACTGATGAGGGACACATGTTCATTCCTATATTTACAGACACTACCACCACCACACACACACACCACCACCAACACCACCAACACCAACACCACCAACACCACCACCAACATCACCACCGGGCGTTGACGGGCGTCAACGCCCGGCAGGGAAGCTGAGTAGAGTTTGATGGAGCCAGGATGAAGTCATCATCGTAGGCATGCGCGTGTACCTATGGTGCACCCTGTACCCTAAATCCCGTAGGGAATAGGGTGAACCAGGGTACGGGTGCACCATAGGTACACGCGCATGCCTACGATGACGTTATTTCCGGGCTTTGATCTCCACAAGCTTTGAGCTCCGAGAGCTCCGATCCAAGAGCTCTGCCATACGGGGGCTACCACCACCACCGGGCGTTGACGCCCGTCAACACCGGTGGTGGTGTTGGTGGTGGTGTTGGTGGTGTTGGTGGTGTTGGTGTTGGTGGTGTTGGTGGTGGTGTGTGTGTGTGGTGGTGGTAGTGTCTGTAAATATAGGAATGAACATGTGTCCCTCATCAGTTCATCTGTATTGGTCGACTGATGAACATGTCG
>JAVTVY010040688.1:0-19341 GCA_036873755.1 Hanleya hanleyi | reverse complement strand
GTAAATAGCATGATCAGCCAAGTCAACGAAGTATATTTTCCCTTCCTTGTAATGAAAACTAAGAGGTCCAGTATCTCTTCTTGGCTTGACTTTGGCAACTTGTAAAGCCTCAATACGTACACTACGAGTAGGGATGGTGGCTGGGTCTCCACTAATAAAGGCCAATGTCCGGTTAGGAGATGTGACATCTACTGTTGTCCATACCAGATTCTTGTTTGTAGAAACTACAGCAGAAAGAACAACAGAAAAAGTTTTATGATGCAAGCGTCTAGTGCGTCATTCAATATTCAGCTGTCGTCCATTAGAATTTCCGCATCCATAATCCAAAGACCTAATTCATATAATAACATTAGTAGTAGCGTAAACACGGCACAGCGCACATTGACCTACTTTTTTGTTCCCCCGGGCCGTATTTGGGGCGTAACTTGATCACGTGACGATCATGTGATCGTTGGGGGAAAACTACCTCCAGCACAAGAGAGTTCCAATCTAGGGGGAGGTAACTCTGGGTGACTATAGTTCCGGCAACCTGTAACCTTTGTATTCCTCCGCGCTGATGCGGTCTGGCCGCGGTTTTGGCGGTAATTCGGTCTCGGGAAAAAGCTTCCGCGGAGAAAAAGTAGTCCCTAGATAAAATGGTCCGATTGGGTCGAGTGAGGTATCAAAGTGAAGCTTAGGTGAAGGGCATCTAATGGGCTGGGTGTGGGGTTGAACTATCGGCATTCTGCGCATGCGCGGTGGCCCAAGGGTATGAAAATAGACGTTTTGGAGCTAGGGGAGCCCCTATTGGTCCAATGGGATCGAGTGAGATATCAAAGTGAAGCATTCGTGAAGGGGCATCTGATGGGCTGGGTGTGGGGTTGAAGTATCGGCAGTCTGCGCATGCGCGGTGGCCGAAGGGTATGGAAATAGACGTTTTGGAGCTAGGGGAGCCCCTAATGGTCCAATGGGATCGAGTGAGGTATCAAAGTGAAGCATTCGTGAAGGGGCATCTAATGGGCTGGGTGTGGGGTTGAAATATCGTCATTCCGCGCAGGCGCGGTGGCCCAAGGGTATGAAAATAGCCGTGTTGAGAGCTAGGAGAGCCCCTAATGGGCCGATGGAGTTGAGTGAGGTATCAAAGTGAAGCATTCGTGAAGGGGCATCTGATGGGTTGGGTGTGCGGTAGGAATATCATTCTGCGCATGCGCAGAAGCAATGCGGAGCTCTCGTCCAATCAGAAGCGAGTATTTCAAATCCGTCACAGAGCTCTCAGCCAATCAGAAGCGAGTATTTTGACCCGGTGCATTATGGGCCATATCCAAGATGCCGGCACGTATGTTCAAGATGGCAGCACATCCGGTGTCGAAAACTGGCCATTTCGTCGGGATGTGGTCATCTAGTGTCGAAAACTGGACCTTGTATGGGTCCTGCTAGACGTTTTGGAGCTAGGGGAGCCCCTAATGGGCCGATGGAGTTGTATGAGGTATCAAAGTGAAATATATTTCAAGCATGGGTGGGTGCATGTAAAATTTTTCCTGAAAAAATACGGAACACGGACTTTATCGAAAAACCTGGGAAAATGCCTATATGGGGTATGGGGGGTATATAGGTCGCCGGGCTTAACGGGGCTTGCCTATCAATAGAGTTATCTCCCCTAGTTCCAGGGTGGGTGTATGTAAAAATTTTCCTGAAAAAATACGGAACACGGACTTTATTCTAAATTACGGGAAAATGCCTATATGGGGTATGGGGGGTATAGGACCATCCTGGGAAACCTACTTCTCGACATTTGCGGTATAGGTTGTGGGGTCTCGTTTTCTTAGTCTCGTCAAGACAAACATGATAAGAAGTGTCCCGGAGCGAAACGGTGAAATTTTTGAAAAAAGTCACCGAGCCCCATATAGGCCCATACTGGGGATATAGGATCAATGTTTGTCCCCCTGGGAAACGTACTTCTATACATTTGCGGTAGGGTTGTGGGGTCTCGTTCCACTCGTCTCGTCATGTAGAACATGATAGGAAGTGTCCCCGTGCGAATCGGTGAAATTTTTGAAAAAATACGATATAGCCCCATATAGACTATAGTCCCATACTGGGGTATAGGATCAATGTTTGTCCCCCTGGGAAACGTACTTCTATACATTAGCGTTTTACTCGTCTCGTCATGTAGAACATGATAGGAAGTGTCCCCGTGCGAATCGGTGAAATTTTTGAAAAAAGTCACCAAGGCCTGGGTAGGCCCATAGGCCTATACTGCATGGCTATGGGTGTATAGGGCCATACAGGGTGGACATGTTGGAGTCTAGGTGAGTCCCTAATGGTCCAATGGGGTCGAGTGAGGTCTTATTTTGAAGCTCTCGTGGAGGAGCACTTGACTACACTAATGGTTCGTCCGTGTTCAATAGTCTGCGCATGCGCAGACTGGCCCGTAGTAGAGAAAGCAGGCATTTTGGGGGGTATGTGGGTGTGTGTTTGGGTTAGAGAGGGACCGCTATGGGTTCGAATGGGTCGTGTGAGGTATCAATGTGAAGCTTGTGTGGGGTAGAGTCAGAATGGCGTGTTTTTAAATGCATGTGGCGTCAATATGCGCATGCGCAGTCTGGCCGTAGTAGAGAAATCAGGTATTTTGGGGGGTATGTGGGTGTGTGTTTGGGGTAGAGATGGACCGCTATGGGTCCGAATGGGTCGAGAAAGGTGTCAAAGTGAAGCTTGTGTGGGTTAGAGTCAGAATGGTGTGTTTTAAAGTGCAAGTAGTGTTAATCTGCGCATGCGCAGTTGATTGTAATAAGTAAAGTGGCCATTTTGGGGCAGTACATGAAGGTATTTGGGGTCGACATGGATTATTCACGGTTTGAATGCGTCCTGGAAGGTATTATCTTGTAGCTCTCGGGGTGTAGACCTCGATTGGAGGGCTGTTTACGTCACCTGTGACGTCATCGGTGACGTCATCAGTACGAGTAGTAGCGAAAGTGTGCATTTTGGGGCAGTGAAGGAAGGTATTTGGGGTAGAGAGGGGCCATCCTTGGTCCGAATGCGTCGTGTCGGGTGTCATTTTGTAACTCGGCGTGCAGACCTCGATTTGAGGGCTGTCCACAGCATCTGTGACGTCATTGGTGACGTCATCAGTAGGAGTAGTAGCGAAAGTGTGCATTTTGGGGCAGTGAAGGAAGGTATTTGGGGTAGAGATGCTTCATCCTCAGTCCGAATGCGTCGTGTGGGGTGTCATCTTGTAGTTCTCGGCGTGCAGACCTCGATTGGAGGGCTGTCCACCACAGCATCTGTGACGTCATTGGTGACGTCATCAGTAGGAGTAGTAGCGAAAGTGGGCATTTTGGGGCAGTAAAGGATGGTATTTGGTGTAGAGATGGACCATCCTTGGTCCGAATGCGTCGTATGAGGTGTCATATTGTAAGCAACGCTCGCCAACGCCAAGCTTAACGCTTCAACGCCCTGGTGAAATAGCTCAGAAGTTTTGATGTTCTAGATATTCCATGGAATTGACACCAATTCATCGAAATGCAGTGACGTCCGTCAACGCCCGTCGTTACGCCTTAACGCTCTTACATAACGACTTGACGTCATGATATAGACCGGAGAGAGAACAACAACAACAACAAGGATGACACATGAGAGAACAACAACAACGAAGTTTTTTCATATAGTTTATTTTCCCCAATGTTACATCATACCCACGCTGGGGGAGCCGCGTTGGGTATGTTTACAACTCAAAAAGACTCTTGCCTAATCAGAGGCCACCATTTGTATCTGTCATATTCGTTCCTGTCCGTTAGATGTATTCTTGTCCAATCAGAAGTCTCCATTTCAGAAAGTTCCATCTTCGCCCATGTTCGCTCTGAACCGTTTATTCTAATCGTCGGCGAGCAGGCCAGGATACCGTTGAGGCAACATATCCTCAGATAGTTGTTTGCGCATTCTGAGTATTCATCAGTGCACGAGTGACGCATTCAACCGATGGGTTGATTGGTCGTCTTGGTCACGAAAAACGTAACATTGGTCACCCTCTTCACTGTCCACTTGGTGTTGGGTCGTTGTTGTTGGGCCCATCTCAAGGCATCCAATTGTCCAGCATCATCTCTAGTGACCTCCGGTTAATGATGGTAAACGTTTGGTCGTACACTGGGTTGAAGGCACTGGAATAGAAATAGCGCAATTCACCCGTCATCTTATGGCATAAGATGTACCCAAATGCTACATTTAATGTGAAGGCCATTGGTTGGTCATTGAAGATGGTTTCCACGTAGCTGCGTAGACGGGTGAGGTTGGTCAGTGGGAAATTGTAGATATCTTGAATAGGGCGATGACGGTGGAAGCAGTGCCGTGTCATGGACCAATGGCGCCGAGAGATGTCACTCTCTGGATGATCTTCGGGTAAGAGATCGCTAGGAACATTTATGGGCTCGTCCAGAAAATGTTCGATGTATGACGTATGACTCGAAACCGTAACGGTGGGGTCCGGCCGGAAATCCAAGCTCTTCCCAACTGTAGGTATAGGCGGGCTCTCCGTCATCGCATCACCAGTGGCGTTTGTCTCCCCGGGCTTATCTTCACTAGATCTGACCTTCCGCGGCTCCTCTTCAGTAGGAAGTTGTCGCCAAAACCGTGGAGACGGACCATGAATCAAACGCTGATGCCGTTTTAACTGACTGGGTCGTCTGAAGAGTTCACCACAATCCTTACATTGTTCCGTCGCGCCCTCGTGGACTGAGCGTTCATGGCGCTGTAAATGATCTGGGCGCTGAAACGACAGTGTAGGCCTACATATCGTACAGCTATACCGGGCGGTTCCATCGTGCTTGGTAGCCTCATGGCGGCGCAAGTCGTGCCGCCGAGTGAATGATTTCGAGCACGCAGTACACGTGAACATCTTGGTGGTTGACAGAGTGTCTGATGAAACGGCCAGGCCGTTTCCTTTTTATAGCAAGCTAGCTGTTGATCTATTTTTAGCACAATCAGTTCAACTTGGACGTCAGCGACCGGGGTGTAGTCCCCGATTTAAGGGATGTTCGCGTCATCTGTGACGTCATTAGTGACGTCATCAGTACGAGTAGTAGCGAAAGTGGACATTTTGGGGCAGTGAAGGAAGGTATTTGGGATAGAGAGGGACCATCCTTGGTCCGAATGCGTCGCGTGAGATGTCATCTTGCAGCTCTCGTGATGTAGATCCCGATTTAAGGGATGTTCGCGTCATCTGTGACGTCACACCACCACCTCCATCCCACCACCACCAACCACAGCCGCCATCTTAAACCCACCACCACCTCCATCCCACCACCACCAACCACAGCCGCCATCTTAAACCCACCACCACCTCCATCCCACCACCACCCACCCACAGCCGCCATCTTAAACCCACCACCACCTCCATCCACCACCACCCACCCACAGCCGCCATCTTAAACCCACCACCACCTCCATCCCACCACCACCCACCCACAGCCGCCACAACACCTATAGATTATGTTTATTACTAGGACGTCAGCGAAATACTAGTACCCATCCTCCGTATGGCAGAACTGTACAACCCAGAACAAGTCTAGACATGCCTTGATCACGTGATCGTCATTGGGAAACCCGGGAGCTCCGACGCCACCACCGGGCGTTGACGGGCGTTGCTACAAGAGAACTCGGTGTTGTGGCGGCTGTGGGTGGGTGGTGGTGGGATGGAGGTGGTGGTGGGTTTAAGATGGCGGCTGTGGTTGGTGGTGGTGGGATGGAGGTGGTGGTGGGTTTAAGATGGCGGCTGTGGTTGGTGGTGGTGGTGGGATGGAGGTGGTGGTGGGTTTAAGATGGCGGCTGTGGTTGGTGGTGGTGGGATGGAGGTGGTGGTGGGTTTAAGATGGCGGCTGTGGTTGGTGGTGGTGGGATGGAGGTGGTGGTGGGTTTAAGATGGCGGCTGTGGTTGGTGGTGGTGGGATGGAGGTGGTGGTGTGACGTCACAGATGACGCGAACATCCCTTAAATCGGGATCTACATCAGGAGAGCTGCAAGATGACATCTCACGCGACGCATTCGGACCAAGGATGGTCCCTCTCTATCCCAAATACCTTCCTTCACTGCCCCAAAATGTCCACTTTCGCTACTACTCGTACTGATGACGTCACTAATGACGTCACAGATGACGCGAACATCCCTTAAATCGGGGTCTACACCCCGGTCGTTGACGTCCAAGTTGAACTGATTGTGCTAAAAATAGATCAACAGCTAGCTTGCTATAAAAAGGAAACGGCCTGGCCGTTTCATCAGACACTCTGTCAACCACCAAGATGTTCACTTGTACTGCGTGCTCGAAATCATTCACTCGCCGGCACGACTTGCGCCGCCATGAGGCTACCAAGCACGATGGAACCGCCCGGTATAGCTGTACGATATGTAGGCCTACACTGTCGTTTCAGCGCCCAGATCATTTACAGCGCCATGAACGCTCAGTCCACGAGGGCGCGACGGAACAATGTAAGGATTGTGGTGAACTCTTCAGACGACCCAGTCAGTTAAAACGGCATCAGCGTTTGATTCATGGTCCGTCTCCACGGTTTTGGCGACAACTTCCTACTGAAGAGGAGCCGCGGAAGGTCAGATCCAGTGAAGATAAGCCCGGGGAGACGAACGCCACTGGTGATGCGATGACGGAGAGCCCGCCTATACCTACAGTTGGGAAGAGCTTGGATTTCCGGCCGGACCCCACCGTTACGGTTTCGAGTCATACGTCATACATCGAACATTTTCTGGACGAGCCCATAAATGTTCCTAGCGATCTCTTACCCGAAGATCATCCAGAGAGTGACATCTCTCGGCGCCATTGGTCCATGACACGGCACTGTTTCCACCGTCATCGCCCTATTCAAGATATCTACAATTTCCCACTGACCAACCTCACCCGTCTACGCAGCTACGTGGAAACCATCTTCAATGACCAACCAACGGCCTTCACATTAAATGTAGCATTTGGGTACATCTTATGCCATAAGATGACGGGTGAATTGCGCTATTTCTATTCCAGTGCCTTCAACCCAGTGTACGACCAACCGTTTACCATCATTAACCGGAGGTCACTAGAGATGATGCTGGACCAAGTGGAACAATTGGATGCCTTGAGATGGGCCCAACAACAACGACCCAACACCAAGTGGACAGTGAAGAGGGTGACCAATGTTACGTTTTTCGTGACCAAGACGACCAATCAACCCATCGGTTGAATGCGTCACTCGTGCACTGATGAATACTCAGAATGCGCAAACAACTATCTGAGGATATGTTGCCTCAACGGTATCCTGGCCTGCCCGCCGATGATTAGAATAAACGATTCAGAGCGAACATGGGCGAAGATGGAACTTTCTGAAATGGAGACTTCTGATTGGACAAGAATACATCTAACGGACAGGAACGAATATGACAGATACAAATGGTGGCCTCTGATTAGGCAAGAGTCTTTTTGAGTTGTAAACATACCCAACGCGGCTCCCCAGCGTGGGTATGATGTAACATTGGGGAAAATAAACTATATGAAAAAACTTCTTGTTGTTGTTGTTCTCTCATGTGTCATCCTTGTTGTTGTTGTTGTTCTCTCTCCGGTCTATATCATGACGTCAAGTCGTTATGTAAGAGCGTTAAGGCGTAACGACGGGCGTTGACGGACGTCACTGCATTTCGATGAATTGGTGTCAATTCCATGGAATATCTAGAACATCAAAACTTCTGAGCTATTTCACCAGGGCGTTGAAGCGTTAAGCTTGGCGTTGGCGAGCGTTGCTTACAATATGACACCTCATACGACGCATTCGGACCAAGGATGGTCCATCTCTACACCAAATACCATCCTTTACTGCCCCAAAATGCCCACTTTCGCTACTACTCCTACTGATGACGTCACCAATGACGTCACAGATGCTGTGGACAGCCCTCAAATCGAGGTCTGCACGCCGAGAACTACACGACGCATTCGGACTGAGGATGAAGCATCTCTACCCCAAATACCTTCCTTCACTGCCCCAAAATGCACACTTTCGCTACTACTCCTACTGATGACGTCACCAATGACGTCACAGATGCTGTGGACAGCCCTCAAATCGAGGTCTGCACGCCGAGTTACAAAATGACACCCGACACGACGCATTCGGACCAAGGATGGCCCCTCTCTACCCCAAATACCTTCCTTCACTGCCCCAAAATGCACACTTTCGCTACTACTCGTACTGAAGACGTCACCAATCACGTCACAGATCCTGTGAACAGCTCCCAAATCGAGGTCTACACTCCGAGAGCTACAAAATGACACCTCCCAGGACGCATTCGGACCAAGGATGGAACATCTCTACACCAAATACCTTCCTTTTACTGCCCCAAAATACCCACTTTACTTACTACTCGTACTGATGACGTCACCGATGACGTCACAGGTGACGTAAACAGCCCTCCAATCGAGGTCTACACCCCGAGAGCTACAAGATAATACCTTCCAGGACGCATTCAAACCGTGAATAACCCATGTCGACCCCAAATACCTTCATGTACTGCCCCAAAATGGCCACTTTACTTATTACAATCAACTGCACATGCGCAGATTAACACTACTTGCACTTTAAAACACACCATTCTGACTCTAACCCATACAAGCTTCACTTTGACACCTTTCTCGACCCATTCGGACCCATAGCGGTCCATCTCTACCCCAAACACACACCCACATACCCCCCAAAATACCTGATTTCTCTACTACGGCCAGACTGCGCATGCGCATATTGACGCCACATGCATTTAAAAACACGCCATTCTGACTCTACCCCACACAAGCTTCACATTGATACCTCACACGACCCATTCGAACCCATAGCGGTCCCTCTCTAACCCAAACACACACCCACATACCCCCCAAAATGCCTGCTTTCTCTACTACGGGCCAGTCTGCGCATGCGCAGACTATTGAACACGGACGAACCATTAGTGTAGTCAAGTGCTCCTCCACGAGAGCTTCAAAATAAGACCTCACTCGACCCCATTGGACCACCAGGGACTCACCTAGACTCCAACATGTCCACCCCGTATGGCCCTATACACCCATAGCCATGCAGTATAGGCCTATGGGCCTACCCAGGCCTTGGTGACTTTTTTCAAAAATTTCACCGATTCGCACGGGGACACTTCCTATCATGTTCTACATGACGAGACGAGTAAAACGCTAATGTATAGAAGTACGTTTCCCAGGGGGACAAACATTGATCCTATACCCCAGTATGGGACTATAGTCTATATGGGGCTATATCGTACTTTTTCAAAAATTTCACCGATTCGCACGGGGACACTTCCTATCATGTTCTACATGACGAGACGAGTGGAACGAGACCCCACAACCCTACCGCAAATGTATAGAAGTACGTTTCCCAGGGGGACAAACATTGATCCTATATCCCCAGTATGGGCCTATATGGGGCTCGGTGACTTTTTTCAAAAATTTCACCGTTTCGCTCCGGGACACTTCTTATCATGTTTGTCTTGACGAGACTAAGAAAACGAGACCCCACAACCTATACCGCAAATGTCGAGAAGTAGGTTTCCCAGGATGGTCCTATACCTCCCATACCCCATATAGGCATTTTCCCGTAATTTAGAATAAAGTCCGTGTTCCGTATTTTTTCAGGAAAATTTTTACATACACTCTATTGATAGGTAAGCTCCGTTAAGCCCGGCGACCTATATACTCCCCATACCCCATATAGGCATTTTCCCAGGTTTTTCGATAAAGTCCGTGTTCCGTATTTTTTTCAGGAAAAATTTTACATGCACCCACCCATGCTTGAAATATACTTCACTTTGATACCTCATATAACTCCATCGGCCCATTAGGGGCTTCCCTAGCTCCAAAACGTCTAGCAGGACCCATACAAGGTCCAGTTTTCGACACTAGGTGACCACATCCCGACGAAATGGCCAGTTTTCGACACCGGATGTGCCGCCATCTTGAACATACGTGCCGCCATCTTGGATATGGCCCATAATGCACCGGGTCAAAATACTCGCTTCTGATTGGCTGAGAGCTCTGTGACGGATTTGAAATACTCGCTTCTGATTGGACGAGAGCTCCGCATTGCTTCTGCGCATGCGCATAATGATATTCCTACCGCACACCCAACCTATCAGATGCCCCTTCACGAATGCTTCACTTTGATACCTCACTCAACTCCATCGGCCCATCAGGGGCTCCCCTAGCTCTCAACACGGCTATTTTCATACCCTTGGGCCACCGCGCATGCGCAGATTGCCGATACTTCAACCCCACACCCAGCCCATCAGATGCCCCTTCATGAATGCTTCACTTTGATACCTCACTCGATCCCATTGGACCAATAGGGGCTCCCCTAGCTCCAAAACGTCTATTTTCATACCCTTGGGCCACCGCGTATGCGCAGAATGCCGATAGTTCAACCCCACACCCAGCCCATTAGATGCCCCTTCACCTAAGCTTCACTTTGATACCTCACTCGACCCAATCGGACCATTTTATCTAGGGACTACTTTTTCTCCGCGGAAGCTTTTTCCCCGAGACCGAATTACCGCCAAATCCGCGGCCATACCGCATCACCGCGGAGGAATACAAAGGTTACAGGTTGCCGGAACTATAGTCACCCAGAGTTACCTCCCCCTAGATTGGAACTCTCTTGTGCTGGAGGTAGTTTTCCCCCAACGATCACATGATCGTCACGTGATCAAGTTACGCCCCAAATACGGCCCGGGGGGAACAAAAAAGTAGGTCAATGTGCGCTGTGCCGTGTTTACGCTACTACTAACATTTAGCACTAAATTAAAAGGTTAAGTCATAGTATACATAAAACTAGGCTAATTCCCCGACAGAAGCGGTCAACAGTCTGCAATGATGCCAGCAAGACATCATGATGCTCCAAGAATATCAAAGCCGTATCGCTGATCAGTATTCTTAGTCCATATGATATACGTTGTAAAGCCGTTCCTGGTCACGAACGCCTGGTTACGAATATTTTCTTGCTAACAAAAACCGGGAGGCAGTGTCCTAGCGATGTATGACCCATCTTGAGCCAGAATGAACAAGTTCCGACCTTAGGAAATTTGTTGAGCTTTCCTTGAACACCAGGGGCGCAATAGTATTACCACCCCTACCAGTTCCATCTGCAGTGGATCGACCAAAATAGCGCTGATTTTCAACCCAGACATTCCCATTCCGGAAAATGGATCTTACTTATGACGTGTTCTACTTGATCTTGTGCGATATTCTTTGGCAGAAAAAATTATCATTAAAAGTTTGACCTGACCTGCAAGTTTCAGAGCACAATCATCTTTTTGTTTTTCATGATAAAACAGACATATATTTGCTGAGACAGAAAGTGGTAAAGGAAGGAATCTTCCATGCAAACGCAAGCGTAGCAGCTGTTTCATGGATAAAATATTAGAGTTGTCGAATATTCCGACCGTGAAAGACCAGTTAGCTTTCGTTTGCTGCTTGATGTGCACGTGCTTGGAACTTTTAACAAGAGGGCGAAGCAGATTCCCTTTTGGGAACTTAGTGGGTGAGTTGCGAAGAGTTACTTTGAGAAATATATAATGTATACTTGGGTCAGAAAAAAGCAGATATTATGGTTATAGGACAATTTAAGGCCCCTTATCAAGCTTTCTATACTATCTCGAAAACGACGAAGCAAATGGATCATTATACATTCGAAATGCCGGTCATCGGTGCGTGACTGAGATGATAAGTTTTCGCTATTTTTCTTCAAAATCTTTATCCTTTTTTATGTACAAAAGTGCCCAGGCTTTATTGTTTTGCATCAGAGAATTATTTCCCAATATTTCATGCAGTTTTTTTTTCGGAGGAAACAGCATAAACAATAACTTCGGAAAATCTCACAGATAAAACCCCAAAGTCAAAAGTTTCATACACCTTGTCTAAAGAGGGAAAAAATGATGGTGTGTGTGAGGGAAATGACACTCCCCACAGCGGGGCAGACTTCAAACCACCCAGGTGAGACAGGGTTAACAGACCAGAAAATACGTGTTCAAGGATTTCTTGAAACCAACCATATTCTAGTATCAAGTATGGCAAAGATGTAGCTTTCTCAAACTCTGGTTATACGCTCTCCGCTAAATGTTAAAGTCATTGTGACAGGATCTGATACATTGGCCCTGACCATGTATAGAGAATTAATCTTGACTAATCCAGTGGATACGATATGGGCAAAGATAGGTTTCAGACGGCATCTATCTCAGAATCAAAGATATAGTCACCATTACAACGTTGGTTTTGCCACCACATGGAGCGTTGCCACTGGAAAAATGGGATTAAAGATGTAATCAACCTCAAATCTAGGCTGAAATCGATCTCTCCCAAACTTCGCGAAAGTGAAATATGTTACGATAGGTACAAAATAAAGCACATTTGACCAAAAACAACAACAAACCTATCCAATATCTGCATCTGTTCAGCATTCACATTCTTGAGCGTCGCTATGTCACTCAAACGTCACACAGTGACGTCATTTTCCTCTCCACGTACAGCACATATTCAATGGCGCAAAAAGATAACTCGTTGTATATGGCAATCCAACTATCACCAAATATAAAACCTATGATGCTTTAGCAAATTTCGCTGCTGAAAAACAAACAGTTTTCGATTTTGTGGCTGATTACATATTCAACCATTGGAATAAAGCTGTTAACGTGCTAATTTAAGATATTTTATTTTATTTATTTTACTTGCAAGGGTAGCCCAAACAGGCGACGAACACCTTTACTAGTTAGGCTCCTGATAAAACAAGTATGTACATCTGACCCGCAAACATAATAAAAATATAACGACTAGATGACCAGCATTTAAAAGTGAAGGATAAAAATAATCTTTAGCATGTTGATAGGTAACATACAAAAACAAGGTACAAAAGAACAAACACTTAAAATATAACGTTTGAAACAAGGAGAACTAAAATACTGTGATATCACAGGAAAGTGAAGACGTGGGCAGTCTACATAATGGGTATCGACAAGAGGATCTTCAGGTTCAAGTGTTGTTCGCATTAAAATTAGATATAGTTTTTGGGGCATAATATTTATCAACACACAAAGACACATCCTGGATGTTCCATAGCGTAATAACGGCGATATTGACAATACTATGCCGAAGATAGTGTCCACAATGAAAATCAAAATAGCTACCTAGATATTAATGACAATAACGGCAGCAACTTGGAATTCAGAATGACCGCTATTTCATGCGTAATCTCGTCTATGATGCCACCATATCAGACCTTGACCTTGAACATGTGGATATAGCCTGTGAAACAAAGTTCATAGTGCGTTTTGGTTATGATATATTGAACAATATAGCTTGCAGATGGCGACTAAATTGACGTCTAAAATGGTCTGTGTTGGTGAGGTTTATGGTGCCAATAGATAAGGCCTTGACCCATGAAATTTGCGTGTAGCCAGTGGATAATATTCAAAGCTCGTTTAGGCAATGAAAGATTGGCTAACATACATTTCATAAATCCAAAATGTCCACCCTAGATTTTGATGAAAAAGTGAAATATCAAAATAAATGGCATTACTCGAAGAGCACTTTTTGTAACTTTAGCCTTGATAGCATAAGAAAGTCAAAAGACTAGTTGTAAATCTGACTCGATTTATTGGGCAAGTGCTTTCGCATATACATCTTCTGCTAACTTAATATTTTTTTACTGTTTTACCACGAAGCGAATCGAGCTGTGTGAGACTCAGCCACTGAATACAAGCGTGTTATCCGTCATACAATAGTGAGTCATCTTCCTTAAAAAAATTCCGGGTCCGTATACTAAAAACCTAATTCGTGTAACAACATTATACATAGAAACAGTCAAACTTTAAGTCGAAACAATAGTAAACAATGCAATATTAGCTCAGCTGAGCTAATGAATCGTCAGACAGCCCCCGGTTAAGCCGAATAAGACACAGGATTAGCACAAAAAAAATATCATAGTATACATAAACATAGGCTAGTTTTCTGCCCCAGAGAAGCGGTCAACAGTTTTCAATGCTGTAGGCAAGACATCATGATAGTAGTAGTGTCTCCGCATTCACAGTCCCATTGGCCTCAAAAATTTGCATATCACCTCTGTGACGTCACAGCGACAGCCATTCAGAAGCGAGTATTTTGACAAAACTACCCCAACACATAAGAGTTCCAATCTAGGGGGAGGTAACGCTTGATGCACTTTTGTGGTTTTTGGCGATTGTCGGGTTATCTTCCCTGATTCGAACATTTGCATATTAAATCTATACGAGAAAATGCCTGTATGGGGTATGGATGATCCGATGGGGTCGTATGAGGTATCATTGTCAAGCCTATGTATCTGATGGGCTGGGTGTGGGGTTGAAATAGTGTCATTCTGCGCATGCGCGGTGGACAAAGGGTATGGAAATAGACGTTTTGGAGCTAGGGGAGCCACTAATGGTCCGATTGGGTCGAGTGAGGTATCAAAGTGAAGCATTCGTGAATGGGCATCTGACTGGTCTAGTGGCTCGGGCGTTGTCACCATTCTGCGCATGCGCAGACAGGGGAATTGTGGGAAAAGGGTATGGAAATAGACGTTTTGGGATCTAGGGGAGATCCTAATGGGCCGATGGAGTCGTATGGGGTATCACTGTGAAGACTATGTGAGGGGACATCCACCTGGACTAGTGGCTCGGGCGTTGTCACCATTCTGCGCATGCGTAGACATGGAATTGTGGGAAAAGGGTATGGAAATAGACGTTTTGGGATCTAGGGGAGCCCTTAATGGGCCGATGGAGTCGTATAGGGTATCAATGTGAAGCCTATGTGAGGAGACATCCACCTGTACTAGTGGCTCGGGCGTTGTCACCATTCTGCGCATGCGCAGACAGGGAATTGTGGGAAAAGGGTATGGAAATAGATGTTTTGGGATCTAGGGGAGCCCCTAATTGGCCGATGGAGTCGTATGAGGTATCAATGTGAAGCCTATGTGAGGGGACATCCGTCTGGGCTAGTGTCTCGGCCGTTGTCAACAGTCTGCGCATGCGCAAACAGAGAATTGTGGGAAAAGGGTATGGAAATAGACGTTTTGGTTTCTGGGTGGGCCATTCCTATGGAGTCGTATGAGGTATCAATGTGAAGCATTCGTAAAGGAGTATCCACCTGGCCTAGTGTCTCGGCCGTTGTCAGCATTCTGCGCATGCGCAGACAGGGAATTGTGGGAAAAGGGCATTGGAATGGACATTTGGGGGTCTATTTGGCCCCCCTGACCTCCGATGAGGTCGAGTGAGGTAGGGTGTAGGTGAGTCCCTAGTGGTCCGATGGAGTTGAGTGAGGTATCAAGTTAAAGCAGTCGTGACGGAGCATCCAGTCATAGGTGGGTACATGTAAAATTAGGATTTTTTCCCGAAAATATAAAAGCGGAACACGGACTTTACCCCTAAAATAGTGAAAAACATCTATCAACCCTAGCCAAAATGGCTAATATCGGTCCTCGGGCTTATTGGGAACTGCCTATCAAGTCAATGGGGTAGTTGCATGTAAAATTAGGATTTTGCCCCGAAAATATAAAAAGCGGAACGCGGACTTGACCCCTAAAATAGGGGAAAACACCTATCAACCCTATCCCAATTTCGGAGCTCTTAGCTCCGAGTTCCAAGAGCTCCGGAGATCCGAGTTCCAAGGGCTCCGGAGCTCCGAGTTCCAAGAGCTCCGGAGCTCCGACGCCACCACCGGGCGTTGACGGGCGAGTGAGTGAGTGAGTGAATGTGAGTGAGTGAGTGAGTGAAGCGTGCACAACGCCCGTGAGGCGTCCCCAATGCCCGTCTTAACGCATGGACGCACTCACGACGGTGAGTGAGTGAGTGAGTGAGTGAGTGGGATCCTACTGGAGTAATGTAACGTCCGTTTTCATCATTTTGCGCATGCGCAGTATGGCCGCCGTATATAAAGCAGGCATTTTGGGGATCCGTGGAGGTTTGTTGAGTGGTTGACCATCCCTGTTAAAATGGACCGTGTGGGGTATCAGTGTGAAGCCCCTCATTTGTGGGGCGCTCACTTCCGGTTGTGTGGGGCGCTGCCCTCAGCCAATCAGAAGCGAGTATTTTGAGCCGGTGCATTATGGAACATATCCAAGATGGCGGCGTCTGCCTTCTGGTTCAAGATGGCGGCACGTCCGGTGTCGAAAACTGAACATTTTGTCGCAATGTGGTCATCTGGTGTTGAAAACTGGACCTTGTATGGGTCCCGCCTAATTTGGTGTAGAGATGGACCACTATTGGTCCGAATGCGTCCTGTGGGGTGTCACCTTGTAGTTCTCGGAGTGCAGACCACGATTTGAAGGATGTTCACGTCATCTGTGATGTCATTGGTGACGTCATCAGTAGGAGTAGTAGCCATAGTGGGCATTTTGGAGCAGTGAGAGAAGGTATTTGGTGTAGAGATGGACCACCCTTGGTTCGAATGTGTCGAAGGAAGTATCATCTTGCAGTTCTCGGGGTGTAGACTCCATTTGGGGGATGTCCACAGCATCTGTGACGTCATCGGTGACGTCATCAGTACGAGTAGTAGCGAAAGAAAATGTTTTATAATTGGCTCAGTGCCAATTTTTTCCGACGATTTGGACTGATGAGGGACACATGTTCATTTCTATATTTACAGACACTACCACCACCACCATCACCACCACCACACACCACCACCACCGCACACCACAACCACCACCACCACCAACGCCACCACCGGGCGTTGACGGCCATCAGCGCCCGATGGTGGTGGTGGTGGTAGCTCCCGTGTGGCAGAGCTCTTGGATCGGAGCTCTTGAAGCTCAAAGCTTGTGGAGCCCAGAGCTCGGAAATGACGTCATCGCATGCATGCGCGCGTACGTGTGCTGCACCCGCACCCTGGAGTACCCTATCCCCTACGGGCTATAGGGTACAGGGTGCACCACAGGTACGCGCGCATGTATGTGATGACGTCATTTCCGAGCTCTGAGCTCCACAAGCTTTGAGCTCCTAGAGCTGCGATCCAAGAGCTCTGCCACACGGGAGCTACCACCACCACCACCGGGCGTTGACGCGCGTCAACGCCCGGTAGTGGCGTTGGTGGTGGTGATGTGCGGTGGTGGTGGTGTGTGGTGGTGGTGGTGGTGTCTGTAAATATAGGAATGAACATGTGTCCCTCATCAGTCCAAATCGTCGGAAAAAATTGGCACTGCGTCAATTATAAAACATTTTCTTTCGCTACTACTCGTACTGATGACGTCACCGATGACGTCACAGATGCTGTGGACCTCCTCCAAATGGAGTCTAAACCCCGAGAACTGCAAGATGACACTTCCCTCGACACATTCGAACCAAGGGTGGTCCATCTCTACACCAAATACCTTCTTTCACTGCTTCAAAATGCCCACTATGGCTACTACTCCTACTGATGACGTCACCAATGACATCACAGATGACGTGAATATCCTTCAAATCGTGGTCTGCACTCCGAGAACTACAAGATGACACCCCACAGGACGCATTCGGATCAATAGTGGTCCATCTCTACACCAAATTAGGCGGGACCCATACAAGGTCCAGTTTTCAACACCAGATGACCACATTCCGACAAAAGGGTTTTCGACACCGGTCGTGCCGCCATCTTGAACCAGAAGGCAGACGCCGCCATCTTGGATATGTTCCATAATGCACCGGGTCAAAATACTCGCTTCTGATTGGCTGAGGGCAGCGCCCCACACACCCGAAAGTGAGCGCCCCACAAATGAGGGACAATTTCCACTTTTCCTACGAGAGCTTCACACTGATACCCCACACAGTCCATTTTACCAGGGATGGTCAACCACTCGACAAACCTCCACGGATCCCCAAAATGCCTGCTTTATATACGATGGCCATACTACGCATGCGCAAAATGATGAAAACGGACGTTACATTAGTCCAGTAGGATCCGACTCACTCACTCACTCACTCACTCACTCACTTATTCGCTCGTCAACGCCCGGTGGTGGCGTCGGAGCTCCGGAGCTCTTGGAACTCGGATCTCCGGAGCTCTTGGAGCTCCGAAATTGGGATAGGATTGATAGGTGTTTTCCCCTATTTTAGGGGTAAAGTCCGCGTTCCGCTTTTTATATTTTCGGGGCAACATCCTAATTTTACATCCACCCACCCCATTGACTTGATAGGCAGGTCCCAATAAGCCCGAGGACCGATATTAGCCATTTTGGCTAGGGTTGATAGGTGTTTTCCACTATTTTAGGGGTTCCGTGTTGCGCTGTTATATTTTCGGGAAAAAATCCTAATTTTACATGCACTCACCCATGACTGGATGCTCCGTCACGACTGCTTTAGATTGATACCTCACTCAACTCCATCGGAACACTAGGGACTCACCTAGACCCTAACCCGTCTATTTCCATACACTTTGTCTACTGCGCATGCGCAGAATGACGTCAGTTCCACGTTATACTAGTCCAGGCGGATGCCCCCTCACGTATCCTTTACAACGATACCTCATTCGACCTCATCGGACGACCTGGGGCCCACCCAGAAATCAAAACGTCTATTTCCAAACCCTTTTCCCACAATTCCCTGCTTGCGCATGCGCAGACTGTTGACAACAGCCGAGATATTAGCCCAGACGGATGCCCCCTCACATAGGCTTCACATTGATACATCATACGACTCCATCGGCCCATTAGGGACTCCCCTAGATCCCAAAACGTCTATTTCCATACCCTTTTCCCACAATTCCCTGTCTGCGCATGCACAGAATGGTGACAACGCCCAAGCCACTAGCCCAGTCAGATGTCCCCTGATATTGGCTTCACATTGATATCCCATACGACTTCATCGGCCCAATAGGGGCTCCCCACATCCCAAAACGTCTATTTCCATACCCTTTTCCCACAATTCCCTGTCTGCGCATGCACAGAATGGTGACAACGCCCGAGCCACTAGTCCAGGTGGATGCCCCCTCACATAGGCTTCACATTGATACCCTATACGACTCCATCGGCCCCATTAGGGGCTCCCCTAGATCCCAAAACGTCTATTCCCATACCCTTTTCCCACAAATCCATGTCTGCGCATGCGCAGAATGTTGACAACGCCCGAGCCACTAGTCCAGGTAGATGCCCCCTGATATAGGCTTCACATTGATATCCCATACGACTCCATCGGCCCATTAGGGGCTCCCCAGATCCCAAAACGTCTATTTCCATACCCTTTTCCCACAATTCCCTGTCTGCGCATGCACAGAATGGTGACAACGCCCGAGCCACTAGTCCAAGTGGATGCCCCCTCACATAGGCTTCACATTGATACCCTATACGACTCCATCGGCCCCATTAGGGG
>JAVTVY010040687.1:0-17924 GCA_036873755.1 Hanleya hanleyi | reverse complement strand
ACATGGGATTGAGGTCAAGTTCTTACAACTTACTCACCCTTCTCCCTACAAGCTTACATGTAGGTTACATTTCATTATAATGTAATCATATTAACAATACAGACAATATAGTTCCACATATATTAGTATCTCAAATACAGTTTTCAAATATTTCATGTAAATGTTTTATATTAGAAAAATAACGAAAACCTTCAACTTTCTACATCATTATATTCCGACTGCAGTTTCGAACGTAATGTTCTTTTCAAGGAATACTGTTTTCAAATGACAGACTGGTATATATACAAATACAGGGCACAACGGTCGCTAGACGACGTGCTTGGCTTAAGCAAGCAGTGACTTGACAACATGCTGACATTAATAGAAACAGTTGGTCACAATAAACATGAAAAGAGAGATTAAAAGGGATAATTCAAACGAGTACAATACATGCAGTAAACAACAATCAAAATCAAACATAATTGGTCTGCGAAGCAGAGGTGGGTATTTTCAGGATATGACATGCTTCAACAGTTTGATAAATACGTACATGTATTGCATGAAATCTAATTTCACAAAGTTGTTAAACAAAATAACAAATATATTCAAGGTCTATGTGATCCGTTTAATTCGGAACCATACCTTTCTATAAACATCGTTTCTTTAACATCCAATAAGGCTTGATTCTCATTTAGTACTTTGTAAAAAGGGAAAACTTTAAAAGAAGGGGTCAAATGTATGGCACACTGTCGGATGTGTCGGCTGACAGGGAGATGGCAATGGTTTTCATTATTAATCTGTTGCCTGTGAACAGTTAATCTAGATCTTAAATCTGTGGTTTGACCGATATACTGTTTTCCACAGCCCTGACAAATCAGTGCGTATACAACATATTTACTGTCACATGACATGTTGAATTTAACCTCAAACACAGAATTTGTGTCATTGAATTTAATGCTATAGGTCCTTCTAGTATATGGATGCATGCGCCACATTTCGATCGGTTACATTTCGCGACCCGTGCATCTAACTGGCTTTCCGAAAAACGAGCTTTTGTAAGAATATTCTTAAGATTTGGGGCTTGTCTCTTGCTATTAATAAAAGATGAATTGTTAACAATATCTTTCATTTTAGCACTATTGTTTAGAATAGGTAACGTGTTTAGCACTATCGGGAAAATGTTATTATTATTCGGGTTGTGTGTAGTGACGAGAGGTATAACATTTCCGTTTGTGGCTTTAGCAGATGACTGACGAAGTTCGCTTACGGGCTGGGCAGATGCCTTCCTTATTCCCTTATCAATAAGGCCCTCTGGGTAACCTCGAGAAATTAAAGAGGTTTTCAGCTCAGTTAGCCGTAGCGCCCGAATACTGGGATCTAACACGATAGTGCAGATTCGGCGTGCCAAAGTGTAGGGAATATTTTCTCTGGTGTGTCTGGGATGGTTGGAGTGGAAGTGGAGATATAGTTGTGTGTCCGTTGGTTTCCTGTAGATGTCTGTGGTTATAGTTTCCTCAGATTTCAAAATAAGAATATCTAAAAATGGAATGCTCTCGTCACTTGTTTCCATAGTGAAAGAAATCCGAGGATGAAGGGAATTCAGAATGTCATGCAATGACTCAAGTGAACCATTTTCAAGGGGCCAAAAAATGAAGCAATCGTCAAGATATCTACGCCAGTTTTCTTTGAATATCTGGCCAAAATTATCTCCATAAGAGGTGTTTATCTTGGCATATAGGGTCAGCTCCAGGTAACCCATAACCAGAGTTGCGTAAACAGGTGCCACTTTGGTTCCCATGGCCGTACCAAGGACTTGCCTGTAGAAACGATCATTAAAACAGAACGAGTTGTTGTTCAAAATGAATTCCAAGCTATCCAAGATAAAATCCTTCTTAAAACGACTATGGAGCGTTGCAGGGAAATTATCGAGCCAGTACTTGACTACTATTAGATTCAAATTTGGTCAAATAACCTATTTCCTTTTTAGTTAAAATGGTTTCGTGCTTCCTAACAAGTTTGCGAAGATTCGTTAATATTTGGTTGTCTGGGTTAGAATCTTCTTCCTTGTATGTGTTTTTGTCGTTAATCATTTCCAGAATTTTCTCTTTATAATAATCTCTATCCATTATGACAACGGCTTTACCTTTATCAGCCTCTTTGATAATTAAATCCGGGTTTGATAAAAGATTTTTGATAGCAGATTTCTGGTGTGATGATATGTTGGACCGCGTATTCGATGAAGATGTTAACGGGATGTTATTCAAATTGTCTATGAATAATTCCAAGTGATCATCATCGCTGGTACGGGGTCGAAAAGTAGACAAATTTCTAACTAATGATTCATCATCATAATTACTGGAGTTATGCATTAATTCGCACATTCTAAGCTTTTTGCTAAAAGCTCGGATATCTTTGGATAGATCATCCGGATTTGGCGCAGGGGTAGGGGTGAAGTCTAAACCCAGCTTGAGTATATTAATTTGCTCATCAGTTAAGGTTAATGAACATAAATTAATTACCTTAGGAACCGGTTGTTTTGATACCGGTTCCTCTTCCGTGGACCGCGGTTCCCTAAAAAACGATTATTGTCAGAATAGGATTGTTCAGTGTTATTTGAATTGACTGATCCATTCCTGAATTGTCCAATAAACACCGTGCCTCTTGGGTGGTCCAGATGATTGACACCTGGAGGTACAGGGTTGGAACTC
This sequence comes from Hanleya hanleyi, assembly GCA_036873755.1. Taxonomy (NCBI): domain Eukaryota; kingdom Metazoa; phylum Mollusca; class Polyplacophora; order Lepidopleurida; family Hanleyidae; genus Hanleya; species Hanleya hanleyi. The sequence continues at coordinate 15,237 of JAVTVY010040687.1, read as the reverse complement.
GGTGAAGAGGTATGTCGATATGGTCTTCTTCCTCGATTAGTTGTGGGTCGTTCAGGGGCTGGTCTTCGAACTGGTCTCCTAGTGTATCTCGGGCCTGTTTCATGTGACTCCCAGGTCGAATCACTTTCCCGTGTTCGCTCTCTCCGCGGATTAGTTGGTAAACGAGTTGACTTTGAGCGAGTTTGGCGTCTATCCGTCACGTTTTCATCTAGGCGCTTAGGCTCCGTCTCTTCTATATCAGAGATCTCATTAGGTAGATTCATGAGCCATGAATCTTTAGAGGCCCACGAATCTCTGGATTTTTGCTCAGATTTCTGGATGTCTGAGGCCCACCATTCCAACAGTCTTGTTTGTACAGGACCACTGTATATAATATATACAATATAACGCATTGTATATCCTGGATGTAACACATTGAATTACATTTGTTACGAGACAAAACACAGTGGTGCACAGATGGAATTAGTGTTGCGAACTGTGATAAGGCGGGTCCCATAACTGGGGACACTTTTGTTTACTAGATCATAAACTGTCTTGGATGAATTTGTGGGTTGCATTGCATACATGAGCAGTGTGACTAACGTCACAGGACCTACTTAGTAGAGTCGGCATCAGGACTCGAACGCGAACTGAACTCTTGGAAATCCCCACCCCCAGTTGAAATCCTGCCTATATTAAGATGGGCACCGCCCAAGTCAGAATCGCCAGTGATTTTCATCAAAAATCACCAGAAATTATCAAAAGTAGGTCAGCTCAGAACTTGATGGTAACAGTCTCCTAATGCGCCTTCATTCCAAAAATAAATAACGATCGCCGATTTAATTTTACAATTTTTTAACTAAAGGAAACCGATTGAATAATAAAAAGTTCAGTAGATTTCAAGCTTTACGTGTGAAAATACATTTACATCTCTTTAATGGTTTTCAGTGCCCTTGTCCAGGATCAAAACTTTTTGAATCGCATTATTTTCCCCAACAATACAGCAATGTTTTATATATAATACTATAGTAGAAAGGTGGCATTTATGTAGTTTACGGTAATTCAACTCTAGACCAACACCTTCTCTGCACAAGATAATAATGATTCTATGTCATTCTCCTGAGCATAACCGGTACAAAGATGAATAAATAGCGTCTCTACATCACGTTGTTATCTAGATATATGAGACAACACATTTTGGGTATCAGCAATCTGATGAATGTACTATTCCGGTTTTCTTGTTTCACATTATATTCTATGACGGTTGATCGGTGATTTTCTTCATTGATAAACATTAAACCACCTCAGCTTCGTTGTGTGAATCGGAATTGCATTGCTGTGACACAAAAACACACTCCGTGGCAGTGATTCTGTATCCCCTAATCAAGGAATCAAAATGGATCAAGATTTGAAATGACAAGAAAAATTTAGACATGTTTTGTTTACACATGTAATTTTTTGTTTAAATTATATCCGTGTGATATAGTCAATATTCAAGAGGTACAAAAAAAATCAAAGTATGTGCTCCTATTTTCACATCATGATCAAAGTTAATTTATTTTCTTTGGGTAGAATTTAACTAGATAAAGTAAGACCCTTTAAACATGCCGTCATGGCTTTATTTCACCCTCAGTAAACTTTTATCATTGTTGCTCACACAGACTAATCGGACCTGAATTTGAAGCCTAATGTGGTCGGTGATGAAATGTTTGGATGTGAAATAGGATACACGTTAAAGGCCACGGTTTACATATATCTATAACAATATACTGAGTTGCGTGTATTGAGGCTGGCAAATTGGTAATAGTAGTAGTGTAGATAAATGCACTAACAAATGATGAAAAATTAGCATTTCCTATTTCATTAAAACAATTACGGATGGCATATCCCACCAGATTTTGTACTGTGTTATATACACAGTGAAACATACAGCGAAGGGTTCCCGATGGGCATGACAGTGCACTCGCTGAGCCATCAACAAATAATTAAAAAAATAATTATAAATCAAATTTTCATCAGAATTCGGTCAGCTCAGAACTTGCTGGTAACAATGCCCTAATGCACGTTCATGCCAAAAATCAAGGTTCTAATGTCAACGGTTCTCCTTATTTTGCCGACGAAAGGACTCTGATGGACTCACTCATTACCGGACAATTTGCGATCTGTAGCCTACTTCGTAGGAATATTAGAATTAACTTCATCTGTGAAGGATCTGTTTTCCCCAAAGTATTGTGAAGTGTATAATCCTGTAGATTCTGTGTTTGCACTTCAAGTTGTATCCTCAGATGGAACAACCCGATTGATACCCTATACGACATCAGACTATACCTCACATAAACCATTAGGGATTGTCTTGTGCCAAATCTAGGCTGGGAGATTTGGGACCCATCCAGGCCTGGGATGGGAAGGGGGCATTTCTTCTCTCTGAATATTTCGTGAGCTTGAGGGCTGAAACTTACCGCACTATACCTTTGTCCCAAGCTGCACTAGAAAATGTAAAACAAATCCAAGACTGTCGCTATGATGACGTCACATTGAAGTCATTTTCAAATTATTTTTTTTTTTGGAATTGATGATTTTTGGATTTTTTTTTTGTTTTCTTCGCAACTGCCTAATTAATTCACATGAGATTATTATTTACTAACTTAACTAGATTTAATCAGCTATTAATTTTTTGCCTTTCCGGAGAAGAGATTTGGTAGCCCCCCATTCCACTGGTAAAGTAAGGCCCAGACTCGCACATGAAAGGACTGATCATTACTGAACGTACCGGGACTTGTTGGATCGTCTTCATTGGGCCGTTCTTCATTGGGCCGGTTCTTCATTCGGCCGGTCTTCATTTCCCGCTGCCGCCTGAAGAATTTGAATTGTCATTGTTGATTCCATTCCTTCGTTACAGATATGGACACTCACATGGGATGATCACCGCTGGTTACGGGAGGGGTGGGGGTCAAGGGAGCAGAGACGGGTACTCCATCAACACCCAAATCAACCAATCAAATATAGTCCGTCATACCCGTCTATTCTTGAATATAGAATGGTATCTGCCTTTTGCAACTGGGAAATACTTTTCTTGTGAACCATTACAATGAAAATCTGGGACAGTCTGAACAATGTCTTTATCATCCAATAATAACTGCACAGTTGACATGGTACAGAGGATGGATCGATGTTGTAATGCGCTTGCCCAGCTTTGCTCTTGGCTCTTATTTTCTATGACGACATGAACAGTTATTTCTGGCTGCGATATGTTTTCATGAAATTTTGCCTATCTCCCAGTTACATCGATCATTGTAAAAGTGTTAGAGAAGAACATGATCGCTCTTAAAGACCTACACAGCAGTGCTGTATTTCCCATGGAAGCATATTGCTAACCTTTCCTAGATTTGTAAAGGTGTGGCTAAATGATGCACTATGCTAAACGCTAGTCCTGCATGTACTCAACACTCGGTTTCATACCAGTTTTGTTTCTTGTTGAGTGTACAGCAAACCGATGTAGAATCACCATCATTTCTCCTCGATATTCATTACTTATCACAAATATAGATCTCTCATGGGGTTTAAACTCTATAAGACTGCATGGTTTCAAGTATCAAGACGTTAAATGTTGCATAATGTGATATTATATATATATAACTGTCAAGCTGGTCACCTGGTAACCCGAGGCGTGTCATATTCCACACCCAATATCGTCGCACCTATTACGACCTTGACATTTGTGAGCGAGAACATTAATAAATTATGACACCACCCTATCCAAGTGATGTGCCTGCATACATGAAACAGAGAAATTGATTTAACTATACCTACACAAGGGTTGCAGCGTTAAACCCAGACGTAGAGAACAATTTTTTTAATATATTTTTCTATATTACATTGTGAGGTAAGGTGTTGCGAATCGAATGCCTTTCCCACATTCGGACAGGAAGGTCCGTGTAACCTTGCACAATTCAATTTTCGTTTTTTGTTTGTGTTCTCAAAATCAAAAATTGAAATTTGACCGTCAATTTTCAATTTTCGTTTTTTTGTTTTTGGTTTCTCAAAATCAAAAATTGAAAACTGACCGTCAATTTTCAATTTTCGTTTCACTTGTCCCAAAAATGAAAATCAAATAATGAAAATTGCCTCGACTTGTCCGTTTTTCGTTTTTTGATTTTAACTTTGACTCGTCAATGTTAACTGCGCACGCGCAAGACTTATGATGTCACTTTCGGTTCGCGGAGTAGTATGGAAAGCGCAAATCTGATTGTTTAGGCAGGTGTGGAGCATAATATGGAAAAACAGTAGGGGGCAAGATGTGGGAGTTTCACTACACTATAGATCCCTGGAGCCAGGCATTCGAGCTAGAATATAATGGGCCAACTGCGCATAAGCGAGTAGGCAATCGTGCAGCAGGTGTGAAGCATTATATGGAGAACAACGGGGTTGGTACACATGGGAGTTTCATTAAAGTAGGGTAGTATAATAAATACGTGGGTACCCTAATCACATCTTTTTATCTAGCCAATTTCTACGTTCCCACTTCGAACTTCCCTTGATATATCTGGACCCCTTCAATGTTCAAATAACTTATAAACAGACACGAGACGTCACTGACCTCGAAAACATTTGAAATTCGAAATGGGTCGCACAAGAGCGTTATTGATTGGCTGACCTAATTAGTGGGCACCTTATTAGGAGGAAAGACGCCGCTAATAGAGGATGATGTCACTCAACGTGACTTCATTCGCAATCGATGTACGCTCTGATTGGTTCTTCTGTCGTTAGTAGGTGAAATTTACACCTCGGATTTTGAACACTGAAGGGGTCAGATGAATCAAGGCAGGTTCGAAGTGGGAACGTAGAAATTGGCTCGATAAAATGAAGATGCCTAATCATAACCCCCAAGGAAACTTCCCACGTCGATGCGTTGGACACCCACACTTGCGTTGAAGCGTTTTTGACGCTGAACGTTGACGAGCATCTGAACGCTCCAACGATCCAGGTCCCAAAAATAGAGAATGAAGATTGGACCTGAAGCGTTGAAGCATTCAGACGTCTGACATCAAACGTGGCGATTGTGTGCTTGTTTGAAATGGTGGTTTACGGGCCGCATACTTACTCTTATTGGTATTAAATCTTTGTTGGTATCTTTATAAATACTATATTTCAAATCAATAGCAAATAGCGGTTGTCTGCATGAATGCTGTTCGCTTTTGTAGCGCTCTGAACATCTATTTTTAGAAATGAGAAAATCCAAGACTGCGTTCTGATTGGCTCAGGCCTCAAGGCCAATAACCATTGAGAACAGCGGGATGCCACATATCCAGACCTGTCTGGTGCATCTTCACAAGTCCAGGTAAATCGTGAATCCCCGCACATAGACTGCAGTACTCTGTTAATTCAAGATATTAACAGACAGTGATAGTGTACTGTTCCAGCTGTCTCCCCTTCAGAGATTGGTCATTCGACTCCGCCATTTCAAACTAAGACGAGCATTTTCATTGGATCACTATTTATAGGAGCCACCCCAATCTTCATACACAACCACGTGACTGTCTCAGTTGACCGATGACATAGCGCGGCATCGTTTTCGATTTCAAAATCTGGCGTATAACTGGGAAAATGTTGTTGTTGCTGCATCAGCCTATCATTGGCCCTCCGTAGAAGGGTCCAATACTATAGGCTATCCCCGCACAGGGTTTACTTGGACATTTTTGGTGATTCGAGTGAGTTCTTGAGTCGTTGCCTCAATCTCGAACATTTCATCCCCCAGGTTATTTTGAATTAGCATGTCGGTATCCCAAGCCGGCGGTTTTTACCTTGACTCTCGATGTCGATTTCAGCCGGACATCAAAGTTATGCCAGCGATGTCACATCTCAAACCGTCCAGCTAGTGGATTGGAGTAATGAGCTAGCTGAACCTGTTGAATAATTGGTTTGATTTAGAGGATACCCCTTGATCTTTTTTTATCCAGAACTATCGTGTGCAACCATGCAACCAAGGCAATGTATAGATACCCTAACAAATCGATCAATACACTGGCTCCCGAGGATGGCCTGGTGGGCCACATGCCTCTCACGCTCCACACCGCTCATACGACACGATTTGCGTTTTCTATTCTACTCGTCGTACCGGAAGTGACATGATAACCCGTCCACATGAGAACTTAACATAAAAAGTCAGTTAAAATCAAAAAACGAAAAACGGACAAGTCGAGGCAATTTTCAATATTTGATTTTCATTTTTGCGTGAAGCAAAACGAAAAACGAAAATTGAAAATTGACTGTCGAATATCAATTTTCGTTTTTTGTTTTTGTAATCCCAGAATCAAAAATTGAAAATTGACGGTCAAATTTCAATTTTTGATTTTCAGAACACAAAAACAAAAAACGAAAATTGAAAATTGTCGGTCAATTTTCAATTTTTGATTTTGAGAAACCAAAAACGAAAATTGGAAATCGACGATCAATTTTCAATTTCTGATTTTGAGAACACAAAACAAAAAACGAAAATTGAATTGTGCAAGGTTACACGGCCCCAGGAACACAATCGCTGCCAGTTCGTTTTCCTGGCTCCCAAATTGGCTGCGATGGTGTCTAACGATATTAAATTATTTTTGTTTTCTGTACCATTTCCATTTCTAGCGAAAACATTTGATCATTTTGGGAGTTGTCTATTTTGTCAAATAGAAGTCATGTGACCAGTTGGCAGTTACATGTATATTGAAAATATCTATTTCAGTTTTTTTTCCCCACAATACACATTCTCCCACCATCAGAGTTTGTAAACTACTCAAATTGCGAAGTCAGGCGAATGATAATCTGTACATGTGGTAGATGTGCTTCTTTTAATTTTGGAGGGAAAATTAAGGTTTGAAATATAACTGCCAAATGATAATCGCATCATAGATGTTATTACATAAGCTATTTGAAGCTTTCAGTTTCAAATATTAAGATTACAAAACAGGACAAATATACTGAAAAGTCTTTCCATAGAATTATACTGCAAATGCAGTCATATATTAAAATATACAATGTACATACCAAGTTAAGATCTCTATTTCAGTACATATTTCTGTGGTAGAAAGGACCTTGTACACTAAGGTGGACAAACCGCCCCAGATGAGCTACGATTGTAGATGAAAAATGGAACTAAATATAAAATGCGCGTCCCCAATAGAATAAACTAGGACATTTTTTTAATTCTCGTTGAAATATAGGGAGCATGAGTGCCGTGATAATTTAGTAAGAACTCTCCGAAATGGTGGGTTTGTACGAAAGTCCATTTTGGGTTGAGGAAACACGGTTTGCAGATCTAAACACATGAAGATAAAATATAAGGACAACAATTTTCAACCTAGTCCAGAAAACCACGTCTTGGTTATCGTTTATCTTCATACAGAAAAATGAAACCTTATGGAATAGGTGCTCAATTTCAAATACTGGCCGAGTCTCCAGAAGCTTCGTTATTTTGATTGCTGGCCTGCTGATTCGAATCCCAAAATATTAGTCTAAAATTTTTCAAAAATCTTGCGTTTTTCGATTTTCCACCATGATTGCAAACATGTGAAAATTTTCTTGAAAAAAAAAAAAAAAAAAGACTACTTTCAAATATCTTCATCTCTAGATATATAATATTCAGCAAATATTGCAAATAAAGTTCTCTTTGCGTGCAAGCTTTGTTCGAGTGAATTAGAGCTTTGCACACAATATCTGGATGGATTTTATCATATTAACATTTGGTCGAATCAAAAGTGGGCACAAATCTCCTTTTGTTCGGTGCATTCGTACATATAAATAAATTTCCATGATGGACATTTATTATACGTTGGGATTTAGGCGATATTAGCAATGGTCTTGCTGTTATCAGGTTAAGGCGATCCCGATCTATAGAATGGAGGTGAAAAAGGTCGTTTTTGCTCAATAACTTTTGATTCCTTGTTAACCAATGCTTCAAAACTTAATCGCTTTAATCTTTCCAGGTCTTAAATTTAATTTGCCATTAGCAGTTGTGTTCGCAACGTGACCGATTTCTGGCCTTTTATTATGCAAATTAGATAGCTGGCAATTTATTTTTTATTACCATTTTAGGACAATAAAAAAAAAGCCAAACGAGAAAATTATCTGTTGGCCAATTATAATGGGTCAATCGACAAAATGCAGTTTGTGACCTTAGAGGATCCATTTTATTCCTTACCGATAACGTTCTAGCAGCAGTAAAGACATGGCTCATGTCCAGCTGGTGATAAGCGTAAACCCGGAAAGGCCTTTCGATCAAACGAAACTGGTGGGTTCTCTTAAAAAAAAAAATGAGACTCGCGGGCACTCAATTCAGCGAGTGGAGTTAGGCATTAACGTAACAGAATATTTGTGTAATATAATATCTATATTTAATATCAATTTAGTTACAATAAAAAAGTGTGTGAAACCACGAGTGAAATAAGCTTGGCCTCATAAACTGTGTTCGCGACGGTCAACCACAATCTATTCAATTTCACTGTAGTCGCGTGATCCGTTGGTTTAAACGATGCTTCATTGCATTTTTTTTTCAAGTGAGCGCATTAAGACATTACGCATTAACTGCGTCTCCCACATTGAACTACATTAAACAATACACTTCGGTACTAAACGTGGACGGACAATTATGATGTATGGCGTGAAAAGAAAAACAAATATAAGGGGAATTATATAATCATAACAAATGTGGGCGAGTTGTGAATGGAGTGCTCGCCGAGGCCGTTTGTCCATCTTATCGTACCAGGAATTTTGATCCAAAATGGCAGGTCTTCACGACTCCAGACAGCCGAGATAGTTCATTTCAACTTTTCTAATCTTCATAGACATTTCATAGCACATGCACATGGATGACCCACTAGAATAACAGTTCTCTTAGAGTTGTTATTTTGGTGTAAGTTCCGACTACTCTAAAATTGTCATGACACTATTACATATATATGGTATATTCTTAATTTACAGCGTGTACAGTTTCATTTCATTAAAGGAATAGACAACATTTGGCAAACTTAAACTGCGACTGAAAGAACAATCCAAACAGAGCCCAAAAATATTTTTTTCCTATTTTTGAGATTCTTTCTAACGAAGAAAAATACTCCCAAACATTGGGAAAATGACCAGATGTGTTGAATGAAGGGAGCCACCATCTTTATGCCATCCTTATGGTCTAACCAATGAGCGGCGGAGTGATATCCACGTGACAACTAGCTCATGACGTCATTGGGCCTCTCTGCTGTAAGACAGCAAACATGGCAGCAAGTGATTTTCAACTTTTTCCAAGGGTCCGACGCCTTGCATTTCCGGGAGTTTCAACCTGACTGATGACAATGGCTGGCTGGGCCAAACCGTGCGTTCATCTACGCTGCTTGGGAGCAGTGTCGAGGGATACAAGAAGTGTCAGGCGTGTTCGAGCCCATTGAAGACGATCTACCGTAGAAATCGGTCGAGGATGCATGTACCGTAAAAGCCGGCCGGGTCGCCGATTTCGTTTAGTCGGCTCTGCTGTGAGATGTCCTGTTAGGAAACGATCAGACGAGCACATGTGCAGGTGCTGACATTAGCTGACAAGGGTTTATTCCATAAACTTTCTCAGGTAAATTTTCTCGCACGCTAGATATTTGGGTGGGTGTTTAACGGCCGTGTCATGCTGAACAGTTTCTTTCGGCAACAGTTCAACGGTGAGAAAAATCCCCGGACAATCTTTCCCCGGAGAAATGGCCCTCCAGCTGAGGCAGATTTAGTTTCGTTTTCCCGTGCCGGTCTTTGTTGAGGCTCGATTCTTTGAATTGGTAAAACAGAAATCAGAATTATTCTCATTCTCGGGTACATTAAACAATCTCAGTGAGTTTTACTGCCTAATTATGTTGACGAATGTTGGCGTAGTCATCAGCTGAAAGTATTGGAAAATAACGAAAGCATATTTTATCAGGCAACTTGATGCTGTTTTTTTTGACACTTAGACAGTCTAGACTGGCCGACAGATCAAACCCGATTTCTCAACAACAAGGATAAGATCATTGTTATTGTACAAACATCAGTCGGTATTTACAGGTTACAGAATACAAGAATGTATAGCCACACCTGCTGGCCTATCGGGCTGCGATTATTCCAGTGCAAGGCAAACTGTGCGTGTCCTCCCAGTTCACTGCAGTGTTCTGTGGCCCAGTGACGTCACTAAACTTGCCGTAATGGCGGCGGCCTTACAAGCCACAGAATTTATCATTAACGGCTTCTTACTTGGTTGGAAAAAATTGCAAAATTGAAATAAAAATGGTTTTGGACACTCCTGGAATTGTTCTTTCATTTGCAATATGCGTTTATCAAAGGTTGTCTATTCCTTTAAGAAAAATGTTTTCATCACACTGTCAATAACGGCCAGTCGCCAACACAGTATGGTATGGGGAAAATAGCCGACTTTACATTGCTTAGAGCGTTAAATGGAATACCAGTGTAAGTCACGTGGGCTCAGGAAATTTTTGTTGTAGCAACAAATTGGTGTCTCAGTTAAACTATTTACTACTATAGTCTAACTAGCTATTGAAAATAACAAACCAAAGCAAGCAGAAATTCCACACATAATTCATGATAAGGAGATGCAAACCTGGTGAATATTCGAAGAAAAATATGTTCGAAAGCATTTGTGAACTTTGTCAAATTCGGTAAACGCGATCCAATATGAAATGAAAATACCTCCAAATGTGCTTTACTGAAAGGCATGACGCGCTGTTTCACTATCTGTTTAAAGAGGACTTTCCCCACCCCTTGTCGGCCTAGTTAGTAACTTGAATACTTAGAATTTTGTTTGATCGTCGCTACATAGCTGAAATATTGCTGAAAGTGGCATTAAACCTTAATTCTCGCTCTCTTTTTCGTTGATTTCTTCCCAGGGCTTGGAGTATAGATTGACACATTTCATAACCAGACTCCAGGATGATAGGGAAAGAAAACAATATGAAAACAAATTATTCGATTGTACGTATTGTTAGTCAACGGGACTGCCAATCGGGCTTAACCCATTCAAGTATTATAATCCCAAACGCAGCGTCAAATCCAACCATGCAACCTGGACCATTATTTCTTAATATAGTATCTACGGATGAAAATATTACCCAATTCATGTTCATATTGTCACCGGGTACGGTACGAGGAAGCAAACAAGCGACGATTTTGAGCGATACCGTTTTCTTCTAGCATAATATGTAATACATGTACAGGTGTCTGCGAGTATCCGACTGGAGCCCAAATATAGCTTCATGTTAAAACAATTGGTGAAGATAAATTATTATTTTCGGCAGCTGATACGAATATATCAAGACGTTGGACAATTAGTACGAAGAAATTTCAATCCACCATCAGTACTGTAGTTCATTTATCCAATGCATGGTATATCAACCGCGACACATAATTCAACAGTTTACCATTTATGGGGATGCTGTAGTGGTAAATTATTTGAAGTCCTGTAACAGTCGAGGGTCTCTTACTTGGTGTTTGAATTTAGTTAAGTCCTACATAAAAATGTACCTTGTTCCATGGAGAATCTCATGATAACGTTTGACCTGTTTGATCTACTCGACTATTAAAAATCTCCCAAAACAATTGTTTTATGACTGCCAGTTTAAGAAAACTCTATACTGTGTCCTTCAACGAGGACTGTTCGATATGAAGATTGTTTTCAGAATTATTTCAAAATAATTTCTGTTTATCAGTAATTGTTTCCGTCTAAAACCGGTGTGAACGTAGCCTAACGGATAGACCAAATCATATGTCAATTAATTATTTAGCTTCCTTCAGAAGAAGACACAATCAGAACCAATGAAATTCTCTTTTCTAAGGAGGCTCTGTACCATTAAAGTGATCGTAAACCCTCCAGTAAAGTTTCCCGGAGAAATACACTCACACTAATAATTTCTCAGAGAGAAGAAATAAAATTAAAGCTCAACTCAATCTGAATTGTAAGTGTAATTCAGTATACAGATGGGACCAATTTGGTGTGAAACATAAACAAATCACAATGTTTAGTAACAGAAATTTGTGTTTCAAAGAATAGCAGACTTTCACAATAAACAAGGGTGAGCGAGTGAATATGGTTTACTCACTCACAATAAACAAACACGTGATCTCTTTTGTTGTTCAACACACACCCTTAATTACATAAAGAGAGTAGTAAAGAAGCTCATTAAAATGTAACAAAGCGTCGTAGTGAATAGGCTTGAGTTGTGGTTACGAACACAAACGCAACAACAACGTAAGCATGAAAGGCAGAGAAAAACCTCTGTAAGTTCTCTTGATCACAGGATATCAAATAAACATAATAATACTTGATATAACAAGAGATTACATTTTGGTATGAACAATGAACTGAATGCATGAAAGTGAAACTACCAAAAACTGCAAAGTCCGAACAGAAGATACAACAACAACATGGAAATTGACGGACTGCTTATAAAGAATCGGATCTCCCCGGCGGGGAAAACGAACTTCCCGCGTCAGGCGAGGATACTATTCACTATACTACTAAAGATTTACACAAAATTCAATGCATAAATTCGTGAATCAACGAAAGAAATTCTGTTCGTTTATCGTACAGATCACGACAAAAAATATCCCAGCCACAATAGGCTCACATACTGACCGATAACAAAACGGGGTCGCGAGAGCCCGTGCTTAGGAGAGAATCCTTGTTGTCCAAACAAAGAACAAGGATTCTGAGAACCCCAACAGCTCGCCTTGCGGGGTCATCCACCGAAGGTGCAGCAGTATTGAATGCATACATGTAGAGCAAACAATAACGTCTGGAATAGGTGATGTGGTACAGACAATAATGTCTAGAATAGATTATCTGGTACAGTGAGTGAATTGGGTTTAACGTCGCTTTCAACATTTTTTCAGCTATATCACGACGGGGAAGCGAAGGGAGGGGAGGGGGAGGGGAAGGGAACCTACTTGTAACAGAGCAGATCTAATGCTGCCATTTTATAGTGCTGTCCCACTGAAATATCATACCGTAGGCAGACATGACACCCCACTCAGTCACATTATGCTGACACCGAGCGAACCAGTCCTTGTTCTATCTTCTTAATGCTGAGCGTAAGCGAGGAAGCAACAAGTTCCATTTTTCAAGTCTTAGGTATGACCCGGCCTGGGATCGAACCCAGAACCTACCGCTTACGAGGCCGACGCTCTAACCATTAGACCACCGCAGTACAGGCAATAACATCAGTCCCATGTGGGATTACTGGTATATAAGTTTATCGCATGTAGGATGGATAGGTTAGTGCCGTCAGATTACTGGTGCGTAGGACAGTCCAGTGTGAGATTACTTTTGGATAGCTCAGTCCCATGTGTGATTACTGCTGGATAGGTTAGGTTTTGTCAATAACATGAAGCTTCGCATAAAGATCGAGCCCTTCAGGTTGCACATCACTGGCATTGACAATACATATTGCAATAAAAATTTGACTTCTTTGTCAGTGATGCTGAAGTTGGATTGAAAGATAAACTATATTATAAAACTTGAAATAAAGATTACCTTTTTTTCCAAAAGTAAGCTTATACATGTCATTATGAATACATGTACAATTGAAATTTGGTCTGAGATGCGAGTGTGAAATGCCTGGACAAATATGGTTCGTGCAAAATCTTTAGGTTAAATCATGACGAGGAATGGAATTCGATACCAAAATTGAAGGAAATGGTGTTCTTCATTAAAGGCGACACAAAATTCCAAACCACCAGGGCTTAATATTTAATATTGTACTTCTGAAATGAAATAACGTCATTAAACTATTAGTAATTACTAAAAGGAATATATTGTAGTTGATTTGACGTGTTTGTGTATATGTAACAGGTCGATACTTGGTGTAAGGACGCATTGTTGAGGCTTTTGTGCAGCTGAAAAGGGTCACGTCTAGACGCATTGTTGAGCTCAGACAGGCTATTGTAGGCTTTGTCTTGTGCGTTCTTACACCAAGTATAAACCTACAATATACACTGCATCTCCTACCTAATAGGTTAGTATCACATATAAGAGATATATGCAGCTTCGCAAAAAGATCGAGCCCTTCAGGATGAGGTTTGAGGTTGCACATCATTGACAATGCACATCATTTAAAATAATAAATTTATCAAGAAATATGATTTCTATATTTAGTGATGTTGAGGTTGGATTGAAGGAGGAACTATATTATATAACTACCAATAAAGATTACATTTTTTTTCAAAAGTAAGCCTACACATCCTATTGCATAGATCTGATGAATACATGTTTATGTATAGTTAGGAACAATAGGTGTGCAATTTTGAGCACGTTCTTGGTGTAACTTTGTGTGATGATATGTGAACAAACAAAGCTAATAACAGTGCAATAGCAGGACTAAATCTATCATTTCAAGCATGCAATGGGACACTTGCACTGTGGTAAACCTTCACATTTGTATGCAAATAAAAGAATGCAATGACAACTGTGTCCAATCATACTGTAATGCTCCATAATAATGTGCACGGATAAAGACTGAGCTCACAAACTGATTCAAACTCACTTTTAATTAATATAGTAAGTTAAATGTGTGGACACAGATATGGTTGTGCAAAAGCTTCAGGGTCAACGACAATTTGATAACAAAATTTCAGGAAATGGCGTCCTTCATTTAAGGCGACACGAAATTAAAAACTAACAGGGGTTCGGTACTGCGGGATTCCCCCGCCAGTTATTTTGATATTGTACTTCTGAAATAAAATAATGTCACCAAACTATTAGTAAATACTATAAAGGAATATACTGTATGTGATTTGGTATGTATGACTGTATATACAATGTACACTGCATCTCATGCCTAATAAGAAGTCAAAACAAAAAAGATTAACCCAGAAAAGTCCAGCCTAAACATAAAAACCTAACCGGACACCGACACCGACACCGCCACCGCCACTTTCCCCCTCTCTCTCCCAATACCTCGCCTACTTCGTATACGGCGAGCTAAAAATGATTTTATGGAGCGTGATATCACACTCCTCCAGGTTAAAACATAGGGAGATCCCGGAGGTTTCTCTTTGGAGAGTGCTGTTTTCACACTCCTGAGAAAATGTTTAGAGTGTGATGGTGTGCGAGTGTGATCACAGTCCCCAACAATGAATGACTGCATAGAGGCTGGTATTTCATCTTGAAGATGAACATATTCACTCACCCTGAACAGGCCCATGAAAATATTTATCTTCTCGATGAAATAGCAGTCTGATTACCCATGCAAAAGACTGGTACAATTA
>JAVTVY010040686.1:0-19598 GCA_036873755.1 Hanleya hanleyi | reverse complement strand
ATTTTGAAGACTGTGCCGAACTGGGTCAGTGGACTTTAAGGGAAAAGGCATTGATGTTGGCTACGAACTTGAAAGGTTCAGCCAGAACTTTCTATGTGGGTCTCCTGGTAGAAGAGAAGCGATCTTTCTACAAACTGTCTACAAGACTAAGGGAAAGGTTTGGTAGTGGTCGGCAACAGAACAAATGGATATCTATGTTTGAGGCACGACGTCGTGAACCAGATGAGGCCATTGCGGAATTGGGCGACTGTCTTCGCCAAATGGCACTTAAGGCCTACCCCAGATTGGATAATCAAGCACAAGAGGCACTGGCACTTAACCAATTCTACAAATGTCTTTCCGTGGACATGAAGACGAGATGCTTCGATCGTGACTGTGTAACTATCATGGAGGCAGTTGATGTAGTGGAAAGATTTGAGGCTCTTCTGGGTAACACAGAGAAAAAGAAAGCTGCGTCCCGACAAGTAGGGCCAGTAGTTGGTGGAATGGGAGCTACCCCGACAGACAGCTCGGAAATTCTCAGTCGACTGGACCAACTTGAAAAAGGTAATAGGCAGCAAACACAGAGATCAACTGAGGGTCCTAGGAGAGATAGATCCTGTTTTATCTGCAATGCACAAAACCATTTTTTTTTAGAGAGTGTCCACTTTACAACAGATTTCAGCGCCAAGCTAGGGCTGAGCGACAGGGAAATGGACACCCGCCAGCCCATTAGGCCAGGGGTTGGCGGGGTTATCTGGGCCAGTGAATACCCATCCGATGGCCACGGTCGAGAGGGGTACAGTCCGCACTGGCCGGTCAGAGCGGAAAATAGGTAAATGGGATAATGGACTGTTTACATCTGGGCATCTGAGAGGAAGTGAGATCGATGTTGATTTTCTGGTGGACAGTGGCTCAACAAAAACTTTATTATCCATCAGTGTATTTGAAGAAATAGACCCAAACGCCAGACCTTCTCTGCAGCCATTAACCTACGCAATCCAAGGGGTCAATGGGGAAAAGTTAACCATACTGGGATCTGCTGAATTTTCTGTGTTGCTTGGTGGTACCTGGTATAAGCTGCCCATGATAGTATGTGAGATAACCACCCAGGGAATTATTGGCCAAGACTTTCTCCTGAAAAACGTTCTTACAATTGACTATAAGTGCCTTAAACTGGAAACAGAACAGGGGGATATACAGTGTCGCATTGGGGGTGAGGCCGAGATGGTGTGTCAGGTACAAGTGTGTGAAACAGTAACAATACTTCCCCACTGTGTAACCTGGGTAGGGGTGGATATACCATTGCGTGAATATTTATCAAATTCTGGATTACTAGAGCCATCTCCAGCTCTCTTTAAGGACAAGATGATACGTCTGGTGAATGGAGTTATCGACTGTAGGGGAAAGGAGCAGGTTGTTAAGGTTGTCAACCACAGTAATGTGCAAGTGACACTGCCTTCTGGCATGAGGCTTGGGACGTGTCAGTCCTTCTATGATGTAGAGGATTCTTCAGAGATTCGGGCGGCTGAATGCAATGCAAAGAAGCAGTTTATATCAAAGGAATTGCCAGAACACCTAAAAGACTTGTGGACTCGGAGTATAGCACATCTCAGTGAGGATGAAAGTGAATCATTGGCCGAACTACTGATTCGATATCAAGGGGTTTTTGCTAAAGGATCTTATGATTTGGGGAGGACTGACAGAACTGCACATCGAATAAACACGGGGTCTGCTGTGCCCATCAAGCAACATCCGAGACGTCAGCCTATAGGGAAAAGGGAGACGGAGCAGGAGGAGATAAAGCGTATGTTGGAGATGGGTGTCATTGAACCATCAAGCAGCACCTGGGCATCACCTATTGTGTTATGCAAGAAGAAAGATGGGTCCACACGATTTTGTTTGGACTATCGAAAGCTGAATTACAGAGAACAGAGAAGAACGCCTATCCAATTCCTCGGGTAGATGACTGTCTTGATGCTCTTGCAGGTGCACGTTGGTTTAATTGTATGGACCTGAATTCCGGGTTTTGGCAAATTGCGGTTGCTGAAGAAGACAAGGAAAAAACAGCCTTGGCCACCAGTTTTGGCCTATATCAATTCACAGTTTTGCCATTTGGGCTCGTTAATGCCCTGTCGACCTTCGAACAGCTCATGGAGGACGTCTTGAGGGGTCTCCAGTGGGAGGAGTGCTTGCTGTACATTGACGATATCATTGTGCCAGCGTCTACGTTCAGTCAGTGTTTAAAGAGACTTGAACATGTCTTCGATAGACTTTGGGAAGCTAACCTGAAACTGAAGCCGTCTAAATGTATATTTTGCCAACAGCAGGTGAAATTCTTAGGACATATAGTGGAAGAATCCGGGGTGCGCACAGACCCGAAAAGGTATCTGCTATACAGGACTGGCCAGCACCACAAAATGTAAGGGAAGTCAGAAGTTTCATTGGATTATGTTCCTACTATCGTCGTTACGTGAAGGGATTTGTAGCAATTGGCAGGCCATTACATAAACTGGCAGAAAAAGGTGTGAAATTCCAGTGGACTGAAGAACGTCAGGCAGCATTCGAAGAACTGAAGAGAGCACTATCCTCCCCTCCTATTCTGAGCTATCCTCTACCCGGAATGCAGTTTATCCTCGACACCGATGCTAGTGATAAGGCAGTAGGCGCAGTCCTCTCACAAGTACAGAATGGTGAAGAAAAAGTTCTCGCATACATGAGCAAATCTCTCAACAAGCACGAGTGTTTGTACTGCATTACACGAAAGGAACTCCTGGCGGTAGTTCTAGCATTGAGGCATTTCCACTCTTATCTCTATGGGCAAAAGGTCACAGTGCGTACTGATAATGCAGCAGTCAGCTGGTTAAGAAGCCTGAAGAACCCCACAGGACAAGTGGCTCGCTGGTTGCAGGAACTAGGGACGTACCATTTGGAAGTTGTTCATAGGGCAGGGCGTAGCCATGCAAACGCAGATGCTCTATCGAGACACCCGTGTAAAGTGTGCAGACATCAGCAGCAGAACAATGAAGAGGAGATTAATGATGCACCGAAGGATGGTCCAACTGAGGCTGTGAGGGTCACAACCAGAAGCAAGGGGTCACCCCCTGGCACTCTGAGAAGCGTTCTGCTTGACGGGTGGAGTTCAGATGAAATTAAACTGCAGCAAATGAAAGATGGGGATATAGGACCGATCAAGGCAGCTCTCGAGGATGGATCTGGAAGACCAGTATGGGAGGACATTTCTCATTTATCTTCCAAAGTGAAAACTCTATGGCGACACTGGGATAGGCTGGAATTGCTTGAGGGCATGCTACATCGTAAATGGTTCGAGGATGGCCGATCTTTCAGTCAACTCGTCGTTCCGGGAAGTCTTAGAGCTGATGTCTTCACATTCTATCACGACCTGCCAACAGCTGGTCACTTGGGCACAGAGAAAACCCTGGAGAGAATAAAACAGTCGTTTTATTGGCCTGGTATGAAAAGTGACGTTGAAGCATACTGTAGGAAATGCGACTTGTGTACAGCCAGAAAGACAGCCAAGGGGCAAAATAAAGCCCCAATGAAGGTGTATTTGGTCGGAGAACCTATGGAGAGAATTTCGCTTGATATTTTGGGGCCGCTACCAGTGACAACTAGGGGAAACCTATACATCTTGGTTGTATGTCACTGCTTCACAAAGTGGACAGAAGCAGTGCCATTACCCAACCAGGAGGCAACCTCAGTAGCTAAGGCATTAGTTGATGAATTTGTATGTCGGTTTGGAACACCGTTGCAACTACACTCCGATCAAGGGACGAATTTCGAAGCCCAGGTGTTCCAGGAAATGTGCAATATCCTGCATATTGATAAAACCAGAACAACTAGTTTTAGGCCACAGGCAAATGGAAATGTCGAGAGATACAACCGTACTCTTGCGACGATGCTGACCATGTATTGTGACAAGGCTCAGCGATCTTGGGATGAGTACCTGCCCCAAGTAATGATGGCGTACAGAGCTTCCAAACAGTCTAGCACGAAAAAGACACCCAATCTCATGGTCCTTGGTAGAGAGAATGTGATGCCTATGCAAGCTGTGATAGGGACGCCAGCTATGACATATAGTGAAGTAGACCCAGATGGATATGTAACAGACTTGCAGGACAGACTCGTAAATGTACATGAAATGGCCAGAAAGCAACTAAAACAGAGTGCAATCTACCAAAAGAGACAGTACGACCTGAAAGCAAAGAAAAGTTCACTACAGGCAGGGCAGGCAGTCTGGTTATACAACCCTTCTCGAAAACCCGGGGTATGTTCCAAGCTCACTGCTAAGTGGAAGGGACCGTTTATTATCACCCAGAAGATAGATGATATAACATATCTAGTGAAACAATCTGCCAGAAAGGAACCTAAAGCTATACACATAGACAGACTGATGATCTACAAGGGTCCCCACCCACCCAGGTGGTACTCTCTGAAGGCCCAAGGCACTCCAGGGCGTAACTCATCACAGTAAAGGCAGATGGTGACTGGGTGTTGGCGAGGCATCCAGGAGTACAGCAAGGTAGATGTAGCAAGGAAAGAGGTTTGGCAACGTGGAGGTTGGGATTTCTGAGTTGCACCTGTGGTAGGGTACCAATATATTTGCAAGGTTGCTAAGTGTAGCAGCCCTGTGGCGGAATTCCATGGCCATGGTAGAGTAATGAAGTTAAGCAGGGATTGATCAACCCTGGAGACCAGCTTCATGTGGAAATACACAACTGCAGTTGTGAGATTTCTGGCGGTGGTACCCAAAGCTCAGTAGGCGTATCGGCTGAGGAGTGCAGGTGGTAGCAGAAATATCAACCAGCTTCCGTGGTTTCGCAATCCATGGTGTCTGGATATAATGGGTTGCCCATGCAGTCGACCTATTCCAATTGTTGCCCAATGATGGAACCTGGTAGCCTTGCTATAATGTCTACTGTTACTGCTGAAGATTCTCCTGTTTGCTAATCTAACGAAGACCCTTGTATTTTTCAGCATGTCGTCACAGTTTGATTGCTGGCTATGCTCTGGGAAGCTGCCCACTTGGAGTGCCCTCAGAACCCACCTCTCATCATCCATGCATCGAAGAATTCAGGTGATCTGTCCTTTTTGTTCCGGTGAGGTCACCTTCCGCCGGATGACTGACCTGGGAAATCATGTGGAGGTTAAACATCACCGACAGTTAAGGGATGTCCCAAGGGGATTCCTGGATGACCAGTCCACATTTTGGTTCACATTGACCCCACAAGATTACCTCCGATTAAATGGTAACAAACCACTTCCAGATTGGCAATCAGCAGCATCAGTGGAGGCGAGGTCTGCCATACGGCGCTGGATGAGGAAGTGCCGAAAACCGTCCAGGTCTATGACAGAGTGGGAGGATGGATGGAATCTGGCGCGGTCTCCCCTCCACCCCGAGCGCCGCGAGAGAGAAACCAGTAAGGAAGTAGGTGAACCGGCTCCTAAGACACGCCGACTGGTCGCTCCCACATCATCACTAGAACCACGACAGGCATCCCCTTTAGAGGACCTCTATGAACCGGAGTGTGCCATCTTTTGCCCGGATGATCTTGCGAAATCTTCCCCCATTGGTGACCTGGAGCTCCTGTCCCTAAAGCTGGACCCCAGTGAAGTGCAGGCTATGTTACAGTGTCCGACGGAAGAGGGAAAGCCTAAATACCTGGCCGAAATTTCCAGGTATGTTCACCAAGACCCTCGAGGCTTACAGTCCCCTGGAGCGGGGACTGACGTCACATATAAAACTCCTTCACCTGTTGATTCCATCGCCTCCACTCTGGGTCTGGACAGGAAATTTATCATGTCAGTGATGAGATGGAACACCCCAACCTTTCACAGTCCTAATCCTCTGGAGGATAACGCCGCCACAGTTGGACATCCCTGGCCTATTACTGAGGATATCACTCCTGGGAGCACGCCGGAGAGGTCGGAAGAGGTAGAGGTCAGTGTTGATCAAATGAGGTATGGACATGAGCAGTTTTCTGATGGTGAGCTCCCGGTGGATCTGTCTGTTACGAAACAACATGAAGAACTGGTGGTGACCGACGCAGAACAGAACACAGCGGCGCGTGCAACCAGCGATTCAGCACCTGTAGCTCTCGACCTCAGACCCCAGCCACAGTCATCAGTACCTGAAACATCTGATGCCCAAATTGTGGATGCAGTTGTTGCGAATGGCGGTGCCAATGCTGAGGGGTCCAACACTGCTATCAACGCCCAACGGTACATCTTCAAGCGACCAGTGCAGGGACTCCACACGAGAGCAACCCATATCCTGCGAACTGGTTCCATGCCCTACATACCCCCCGGGAGGAGAGCATGGGATAAGGAGGAAGTGGTTTGTATCCCCTCCCCATTAGGCGACATCAAATGGCCACCAAAGAACTGGAAGCTGTGAGACGCGGCCGAGAAGCATGACGGCTTCGAATATACGACAATTCAGCTGGAGGCAGCTACTGGATCCAAGCGAGGTGACCGTCTCTACCGCCTGGACAAATACAACATGCTGGCCCTTCCAGGTGGTAAGACCCCTAAGATAAGGGTGGGCTCTAAGGAAATGGGAGCAATCGAGGCCAAACATCGATATTATGGATACCAGGAACTGACACAGTTATCTCTGGGCAGCATAGGTGACCCCTCCGTGGAACTTTTGGAAATGTACGAGGACCGTTCTAAATGTCGATGCACCTCTACGGATTACCTATGTGACTTGATAGTCAAGGAAGGTGTACCTCTCAAGCTTGAGGCAGATGCTCCCAGTGAGAATTCGGAGAATTCCCTTTAATAAGGTGGGGAGAGTGTGATATACGTGGACCTACATGATTTATTTTTTTGTGTGTAAATATTTTCACTGGTGCAAAGTTTACCGATCGTTGTCCCAGTTATTTCACTGTGATTCTGGATTTGGGATTTACCATATGGACTAGGCGTCCCATACAGGGAGAGGCCTAAGTGTTGTTTTATATCTTACAATGAGTTCGCTGAATAAATGGAATTTAGAAGCCGGAATGTTTTGTGTCAGGGCATCCCATACCGGGAGTGGCCAACGTGTGTGACAACCCTGAATAAGCTTGTGTTGAGGTACTTTCGACGGGATTTACTTACCTGGGACAGAGACTGGAGTTTCCGGACATTGTCTGCATTTTATATATCACCATAGCGTAAATCCATTGTGTATTATAATCGTCTGACACAACATTCGCGAGGTGTCAGAACTGTGTTTTTCTGGCCCACCACTCGGGGCGGCCATGTTGTGTTTAGCGAAGGAAACTGGGTCAAACTAACATTCATAAATTCATGCCATCCTGAGGAATTCGATGGAAATTAGTTATTCTTGTATTCTCAATTAAGAGTTCTGAAAATAATTACGTTATATTGCGTGGTTATTCAGTCGTGGACTAAAGTTTCACTTGGAACTATTTTTCGTAATGAGCTTTGCCTTCGCCAACACCACTGGTAACCCGATTGCTGTAGATTTTGTCCGTGGTAAATTTGACTTTGGTTCCGGACAATTCTGACTGTGAGTTGACAATCTGTTATCAAAAACATTATTTCCATGCTTTTTAAATACGTCTGCAGTTGTTCATTGTTACTGGCACTTGCTGGATTATTGTGTGAGCTATAGGAATTTTGCCATGTGAAGTGACCCCGGAAATCTGTGGCGTGAGGATCGTAAACGTCATGCCCGGACTAGTTTTTGTGACAAAATTAAAAGATCGTTTCTAGTAAACTAGAGCAGTTATAACCAATTTAATAAATTCCTTATATACTATTAGCTATGGAAATCTCTTGTACAAATGTTGGTTAACTAAATTTACAGTTATAATTCGCTATCACTGTTTCTAATTTCGCCCAGCCTTTCGAGATAGGGCCATTTCCGTCATTCTGATTGGCTGATCATATCACGTGGTAATCCAACCGGAGTCTATAAAAGTAGAGCAAGAACCCGGTAATGGCAGATAGCTGGCTGGCTACAGCCGTGTACGTATCATCCAATAAGCCCTAAAGGAATACCTGGGATATTTATACTGTGGAATATTACTTCATATTCAAATAATATTGGGAATTACTTCTGGAAATTACATCTTGGATATACATAATTTGTGCTAATCTGTGATACAGCAGCTATCTCCCATCACACATATGCTTCTTATCTGTCTTCAATTGTGATTGGATATACGAATTCCAGAGTTAATTGGAAAGGCCATACACAGCCTTGAAGTTTACCGTCTCATGAATATAGTGAATGTGTGTGCATGCTAGTAGTATATAAAGCAGTGCTACTGGGTTCCATCATTCGGGCAGTAGGCAGCATAGGTCGTTATTACAACTGCTCGGCATAACCTGTGAGAGTCTTAAGCTGAGGAAATGTGTATACCATATGTTTATTCGATATATCTACATCATCAATAAAGAACATCCTATATATGACGGAAATACAGAGTTGATTCGTTCGTGCTTTTGACCACTCTCATGGAGGCGTGATCATGAACTGGTACTGAATCGTTGTATGTAGCTGTGATCGTTTCCCCATACTGAGTCGCCATTGAGTGATATACAGGTACAGATTCGTTATATCCTAACGTTGATAATATTCTGACATGAAGTCGTTACCTACCAACTGGAGCCTATTCTGTTACCGAGTTTTGGGTCTTCTCATACTGGCATGATACCAAGTCATCATTTACATGATATACCGGAGCTCAATCTATTCAACCCATAATTGGAGACGGACACAAACACGCATTTATTACACTACCGTTCTAAAACACTTATTCTTTGGCGAATAAGGTCAGCCCAATTTTGATACAATCAGTTTCATTCTAAGCCTGTAACGAGCGATTTTATTTTTGTTTTGCTAATGAACCACAATTGGCCCCAGTTACTGTTTTCACTGACAGAGATGTAAATTGTACATGTCTTGACCTTGTCAACGTCAATGTCAACAGCGCAAACACACATGCTTGCACAAAAAGGAAATTTTGTGCGTGACTCGGTTACACTGCCGTTGCACGCTACAAACAATCCCAACAGAAGAACGCGTCATTCATTTTGGAAAATGAAATAAAATCTTATAAGGCATAGAATTGCGACATTAGTTGGGGACTCTGCATGCAAAGTCCCAACCACCTTGCTGGGGGTCTAATAACACCCCAGCCACCAGTCAGATTTTTGGACCGGATTCGGGGCCTTCGCCCACATCGCCGGAAGTGACATCATATATAGTAAAATAGATGTTTACCGAACATTTCGATTACTTTTCAAGTCTGCATAATGCCTCTGTTGACCTAGCGTTAAAAAAAATTATCTCTAGATAATTTTCCCTGTTTATCTGGACAGAGCATATGAAAGTAGTTCGCTCATGTGCAACACTAAAGGAGTTGTTCGGCCGGATTCAAACTGAACCGTGCGTTGGTTGGTTTTCCCTATACGTCATAGCAACGTAATAAAGGTCAACTTCCGCTATTGGTGGCAGGGATGATAATGGAGCCTGCGAAATGGAGCATGCGCTGTGGGGAGGTTGGCAAAGTCCACCATTAATAACGAAATTACGACAATTTTGTCATTAGTGGTTGCTATTGCAAGTATATCAAAGATTTAGTCATACATCATGTGTGATATATTATTGCCTCAAATAATTACTGATTTCCAGCTTTGACAACAAGCGTCAACCTGCTCGCTACCACTCTATTGTTGTTGTCCTTTTTGAGTGTCAGAGTCGCCTGCTATTGTCACAATTGTGACATTAGCTGGCGACCTAACAACTGCTAATGACACAAATGTCGTAATAGTCCAGGAGCCAGGACCGGCTCAAAATGGTTTCGTGCAACACCAACTACACAGTTGGTTTGTCACTTCAGGCTGCTTGGGGTATGTCTCTGGAACATTTCTAACCCTGATGTACAGTTGATTTTTGGCAGCAACAATAAATGGCGGCCTATTTTCTATAGGGGGAGTGGCGTATGAAGCACAAATCTGTAAAATCTGGAGAATTGTTTTTCTCAGCTTCTACAGCCACGATTTCCCGCCAGTTATTATTGACAGGAGACAGTTTTTTACATTGCTGCTTAGCAAGTTCAATTTTATCTATATATAATGCTATGTCATGAAATAAAACACAAAATTGAATGCTTGTTGTTTTTGCTTTCTCTTTCGAATGTAATTGTCCAATAATGTCTTTGGATGAACCATCTGGTTGCCAGTGCAGTTAGAGCAGTTAATGTCGTCTATCTACTATTAAAAAGAAACAAATAGAGTTGACATTCCTCGAGTTAAACCAAAAATGAGGGCATTTCCCTTCCCCTACCCCCAAGTCACAAAAGTCCAGTAATCTCACGAAAACTACCTCTCAAGGTCATCTGTCTACATATAATAATTAGTCATACACTCAATATTAATACAGTTATGGCAATGTCTTTACAATGCCTGTCTAGATCTATCAACACTAAACAGTCGTTTCTAAGAAGTTTAGTCAGTCTGCCTATAAACTATCCAGTCCGAATGAAGCGAAATCACCAAGATGTCTTTAATCATCATCATCATCGTCACCATCACCACCGTGTCGCTTGTTTGATATATGTTGGCATTTGTGCGAAGTTGATGCTGGGTCGACATCGGGCCTTACAGACTAGTCTTTTGTGTTAATTTCCGTCATTTACATCTGACGACGATACAGCTCACCAATCTCCAATGTACGAGTTGTCATAGCGAAACAACTCACCAATTACCAGTATATGAGTTGTCAGAGCATTTCCATCATAGCTCTCTGGATTTGTATCTAATACCGCTTATACCGGTGCTAGGGGCCGTGTGGTCATATCATCCTAGTTGCCACATGAACAGGTACAATAAAAGCGTACCTGAGATACAACACATATCACGAATCGTTAGATTCTTGGTATGTGCTTTAGAATAGGATTACCAGAAGACTATTCTGTGAAGTCATGTGACGCAGTCAGTATATGTCGGCACCTCTTCCCACTTCCCTTATATGTGTTGTAATTCTGCATGTCTCGCCTCCCATGCAATTGCGAGCTTCTCTGCATCGCATCTCGTTGCTTTTGCAGGCACATATATGGAATCGTTGGCATGCAGATGCCTTACCCTTACATGCTGTCAGCTCAACCAATCCAACTGGAGCAGGGACTTTAGACATCAGGGAGGGTTGGAGAATTCCATCCTTGGTGGCCCATCCATTACCATCTGGCTCTGGTAACCCACTCTGGTGGTTGGCGAGCAGTTACGCCTTCCAGATATAGGACTGGTAGTTAGCTCGATGGATGTGCAACCGGGTGTCAGAAGTTGGTGGGATGCATTCACTCTTCTACATTTTCTGGCAGGACATCCAGACCCCCGAGCTGTTGTGTAGAGGGAGCATACAAACCGCTCGCTACCAAGGGTGGTGTCATCTGTCGGTGGGATGATATCTTCTAGCTGAGACACTCGCTTTTGTAGGTCTTCATCTCCCCAAGGCAGTTTTCTTCCATCCTTGCATGCTCTTACACAATGTGATTCGGCGACTGCCTTCAGTGGCATCGGGAAGAAAACTGCCTTGAGGAAACTCCAGAAAGATGAGACCTACAAAAGCAAGAGTTCCAGCTAGGAGATATCATCCCACCGACAGAGGACACCATCCTACATGCGAGCGGTTTGTATGCTCCCTCTACACAACAGCTCGGGGAGCTGGCGATACAGCAAATGAAGTCAGATATTGAATGTTCTGCCAGAAAAGGCAGAAGAGTGAATGCCTCACACCAACTTCTGACAGCACTCGGCTGCACAGCCATCGAGCTAACTACCAGTCCTTTATCTGGAAGGCGTCACTGCTCGCCAGCCAAGGGTTACCAGAGCCAGATGGTAATGGATGGGCCACCAAGTTTGGAACTCTCCAACCCACCCTAATGTCTAAAGACCCTGCTCCAGTTGGATTGGTTGAGCTGACAGCATGTTGGGGTAAGGCATCTGCATGCCAACGCAGCCACATATGTGCCTGCAAAAGCAACGATATGCCATGTACAGAAGCCTGCAATTGCATGGGAGGCGAGTCATGCAGACGATAATGATGATGATAAATGACATCTTGGTGATTTCGCTCCATTTGGACTGGATAGTTTATAGGCAGACTGATTAAACTCCTGAGAAACGACTGTTTATTGTTGATAGATCCAGACAGACATTGTAAAGACAATGTCATAACTGTATTACTATCGAGCGTATGACTGTAATTATTATATGTAGACAGATGACCTTGAGAGGTAGTTTTCGTGAGATTACTGGACTTTTGTGACTTGGGGGTAGGGGAAGGTAAATGCCCTTATTTTTGGTTTAACTCGAGGAATGTCAACCCTGTTTGTTTTTTTGTTTTTTTGAATAGTAGATGGATGACATTAACTGCTCTAACTGCATTGGCAACCAGATGGTCCATTCAAAGACATTATTGGACAATTACATTCGAAAGAGAAAACAAAAACAACAAGCATTCAATTTTGTGTTTTATTTCATGACATACCATTCTATTCAGATAAAACTGAACTTGCTAAGCAGCAATGCAAAGACCTCTCTCTCTGTCAATAATAACTGGCGAGAAATCGTGGCTGTAGGAGCTGAGAAAAACAATTCTGCAGATTCTAGAGATTTGTGCTTTATACGCCCCCCCCCCTCCCGATAGATTATAGGCCGCCATTTATTGTTGCTGCCAAAAATCAACTGTACTTCAGGGCTAGGAATGTTGCCGAGACATCCCTCAAGCAGCCTGAAGTGACAAACCAACTGTGTAGTGGGTGTTGCACGAAACCATCTTCTAGGCCTCTTCTGAAAATTGGCTCCAGGACTATAATTGCGATAATTGTGTCATTAGTAGTTGCTACACTGCGACGCTTAGTGGTCTCACCATATACCTGGTTTTGAGACGATACATCTCTAACCCCAGCCAAAGATATTCTATATACAATCTGCCATCTTGGCTCAAGGGTTACAGGAAGCTCGGACTATTCCGGTCTATTCCAATACCAACTTTATTTCCACCCCTCGATAATTATATAGGCATAATGTACATAGAACATGTAGAATTGAACCAACCAGTGTTCCTGCACAATCTTACAGTTCGGTTCAAATTCCACTTTTCTTGCAGTTGAAGGAACAGGTTATGTTGTATTTTCTTCACCGGCAGTTAAATGTTTCGTCGACATATAAAACCTTATTGCGACATGAGCTCTGGACTGGTGTACTATAGTTATTTTAAAGGTCAAATCTGAGTTTCAAATTCAGCGAGAGATCCGCCGATGCGTGCACAATTATGGGATCTGCGACCTCCTATATTGGAAACTGTACACCTGTGCTCAACAAGCAAATAAAATCAGCACGAAACAGTGGTCTCTCACACAGGCCTATAGTGCGCCATGTTTTCCCATGTGTCTTTTATATTCGACAGACGATTCAGTATTCCAATCATTTTGTTTTAAGCACAACATACTAAGTTTAAAGAAAATTCAATTATTCTGAAATACGCTGTTTTTAATGTACAGAAAATGCGAGTTCGTCATATTTAGTATCATATCGACAATGCATAAATCAAGGAAGAGACTTGACAGAGCAGCCTACGTGGAGACTTTAGGCGTGTTCATATAATAAACATACCTTCCCGGAACAATCACACCTGCGTCTTAAGTCGGAGTCATATTAGTTTGTCAGTTCAGGAATCTCCAGTGTTTCCTGTCAGTGTAACGTTAATATACAATTTGCTCAGCGGGATTATAATGTTTGAGCGGTCGTCAAAATGATCCTTTTCATGAAATAGTCAAATTTGGATGATAATTTCTCAGAAATGGCAAAAAGAATATTTATCTGGATATACTATTGGACGGTCATACTTCCACTAACGCTGCTTTATTTTACGACAGGTGAGTGTTATAAACTTCAATGTTCATACGTTCAAAGCGATCAAAACCCTCCATACTTGCTCCATATATATGTTTCGAGAATGAGGATTTTTATTATTACCCGCTATTTTCATACAACGTCACGGCACATCATATGTTCAGTAATGGCATCACGAACAATGGACTCTAGAAGCTTGCTCACTACCGAGGTTAAACTGATTGGTCGATAGTTTTGTGCAGATTTTTTCTTGCCTTTTTTGTAGATCGGGGAAACATTGGCTGATTTCCAGGCGTCAGGAACCGTACCCTTAGCAAGGCAGGCGTTGAAAAATGCACACAACGGATCACAGATCTGGTTCCTGCACTCCTTCAGAATCCGAGGATGAAGGTCGTCAGGACCTTGAGACTTAGTAACATTTAACTTTGACAGTTTCTTCAATACAACATCTCTTGATACTGACAACACTTCCAGGGGTTCAGTAAACACCTGATCAGCCATGTCGGGTACGTTTTCACCTTCCAAAAAGTTGGAAATACGATGTCAAAATGCGCCATTTCACGTCTAGATTTTCAAAAAAAATATAGGGACCTCCACATAACAAATCAAAAAAAAAGAAAAGAGCGATACGAGCGATAACTGTGTGATGATTTGCGATTTTATTCATCCCCAAAGAACGCATCTTCAGCTGTCTAGGTCCACATGCCTACAAAAACACCTGTATCATCGTCTAAAGTGCTGGGATAGTAGCCCCTCCCCAAAATGGGGAAATGCTTCCATCGTGCCTCTTATATGCAATGCACGTAAACCATAGTGGACTTTACGTATACAATCTGAACGTTCACTAGACTGATAACGTTGGGC
Source organism: Hanleya hanleyi (assembly GCA_036873755.1). NCBI lineage: Eukaryota > Metazoa > Mollusca > Polyplacophora > Lepidopleurida > Hanleyidae > Hanleya > Hanleya hanleyi. The sequence continues at coordinate 4,859 of JAVTVY010040686.1, read as the reverse complement.
CGATTGACAAGCTTAGCGATAGCGGGTCATGCGCAGTGGCTGGGTACTAGTCTAATCGTGTGTCTCCATTATCGCGGAGCGATATCCGGTGTTTTACCGGATTCTGTTCGGCCTTCATCCGGCGGAGAACAGACTCGAAAACTCTGATAAATTACAGGTTTTCATACATACCTCGGAAACAGATATTGTCTGAGCTTACAAAATATATAGGTATGAATTACTTTCGTATCACCCAAGAGGTGTGGTAGATCTGTAATTTTGAACAAGTAGATCATCACATGACTCGAAAATGGCGGGTTACGTTGGGGTTACGTCGGTAGACTTTAGCTGATTGGCTGACTTCACGTGGTATTGATTTATGGAAATTCCCTCCTGCAGTTGCCGAAAGTAGGCTGAACATGGATACACACGATCCCAGGGTCAGTCTTACCGTGTATAGATGACCGAGATGGTTACAGGTTGTCGCTGAACGTTCCGCCATAAACGGAAATAGCCGAACGTGAGATTGACGCGACGTCATCGCCCCTCTGACTATGACGTCACGATCGTTATGAAAGGTGGATAGTTACGCCAACAATACACACTTCAAGGAATGTCTCCTTGCTACACACTGAAGAAGATTCAGAGTAATTTTATGCGAATTTAACCATAAAAATCAGCGATAAATGTGAGTATATATTATATATGTGTATGTGTTTCAGCTAAGATTCCATGTGAGCAAAGATAAATAACGATGGCTTATTTCCTTTCTGAGCATTTTTAAAGTAAATGTGCAGCGGTACTCAAGCATGCAATGATACATGGGTACCATTTGATTGCGAAAAGGCATGTTGGGTTATGGTCTTTCTGGGGGTTATTGTATTGCGTCGTTCCCACGATACTGTAATGACTGTGAGTCATATTTCCTAGCTTCCTGGTGAATGTGTTGCAGTGTTGAAAATTGGACCCTACGTGACGGAATATCTTTGGCACAACCCTACTCGTTTTTGGAATATTACCGACGTAATTGTGACACTATAAGGAAACTACAGACTTACCTTGATTTAATATCATCGAATCCAGTAATATGTGCACTGTAGACCTGTTGGAGTTATCGTTAATCATAGTAATTGGAGTGTTTTCAACAAGTATGCTCTTGTCTCTCATAGTATCCGCCATCGCAACTTGCAGCCTGGCATGTTTTTGCGTGATTAGGTTTTTCCAGGCAATGTATATAATGTTGTTGTTTTAGAAGCGGACTATTGTACTCACCCTCTTCATTCCAGGATAACAGTACTTTACATTGCGTTTTATTGACATTATTTGTGGTGTATGACCCGTAATTCTGACAATTATGTGCGGACTATTTGCGCGGACTACAGTATCTGCTACCGTGTTCCTACGCCTAATTTCGTCTGCTTGAGAGATCTACCAGTTGGTGAATTTAATTGTGTAACAAATTTATTCTTGAACAGTAAGTATTTCCCTTTGAAGACAATGTTCTTTGATTATTCTAGTGTCCGGAAAAATTATGATTCCAGGCCGTTGGCTAATAGTTCATGATATTTTAATGGCCAAACCGAACACTTCGGCCAGTCGGACCTGATCGCCATTATGAAGCATGAGAGTTTCGCCGACCAACTAGAATAGAAGCTTGTGCTCCACCTTAAATCATTGTCTTTCACCCAAAACATTAATACTATTTGAATCTAGAGTAAAAATTGTTACGGAGCACAAATAGAGCACAAGCTGGTTCAGTAATTAATATTTAGTATTTTATTATTGTAGTACGGCCGTTAGTTTGCCATGTTCGCCATGTTGTAAATCTAGGTCAGTCTTCGAGCCGGGTAAAAGTTGTTGTGCTTTTTGTTATTTTAAATGAAACATTAATATCTGTTGGTGTTGATCGATTCAGTAGATCAAAATATTAAGAAGCCCAACTTGAGCACAAGACGGAAATGTATATTTATGTGAATTTTGGGGATGTTTATGATTGAAAGTAGTACCAAATCTCTGTGGTTGGGTCACGTGACACCCCCGGCAAAAGTCTATAAATTGGGGCGAGAAACGAGCAATGGCAATCGACTGCTCGTCACCGGTGGGTGCACATCAATAGACCAGCGCAGTGGTGGCCTGATAGGGTATAATAAAGGTACCCATATTGTGTAGTGCCATATGGGCATGCTATACAATACAGTACATTTGGATATGGTGTAGGGCATATGGTACATGCTGAAGCTACCGGGTGTGGGTTAGTAGTATATAAGGAGCAGATCACTACCAAAGAGGGCTCACTCCATGAATGAAGCCTTTTAATATACCCAGTTGTGTCAGTATGCTGTCAAGTGGATTTACATGTAAAGCTACCCGATCTGGATTAGTAGTATATAGAGAGTAAATCACTGGAGCTAACCCCATGTACGAGAATGTTAAAGATATGCAGTTGTGTTGATTCCTGAAGAATAAATTTACAAGTTTGAGCTGAGTTATGTCTTTGTGTCCTTCTATCCTATAACTGCTACTGGAACAGTCACTGTGTTGTTTTCTTTGTGCCCTGGATTAGTACCGGAATGCCATATCATACTCTGTCTGCGAAACCCAACCCTGCATGGGTTATGATCTTATAATATTATAGGCCATACAGCAATAAACAATTTTCATAATATATACTACTCCAAAACTCGGCCTGGGGTCAGTATATATTACACTGGTGTCAGAAGTGGGATGCCTAATTAATTGGCATCCAGTGAAACGTTCCTGTCCTGGATAATAGTTTATTGGTTCTTGAGAATCTATCCTGAAATAAAGATGGCTGAAAGTCCAGATCCAGAAGTGATATTCAGGGATGATAGTTGTGCTGTTAACGAGCACGGGCAAGGTGATTTGCAACCTGGGGGTATTAATGATGAAGAGGGGGAAAGCAATCATAGCGCAGAGTGTGATGAGCTGGGGCGACGAGGCACACATGGAGTGAAATCTGGCTTGTCTCATCGGGCCAATTTGAAGATTAAGCCAGAATCTTATGATGGCACTGCAGATTGGGAGGAGTACTTTTCTCACTTTGAAGATTGTGCGGAGTTGGGATCCTGGACGGACGATGAGAAGGCATTGGCCCTATCTGCCAGTTTACGGGGAATGGCCAGGACCTTTTACATGGGGCTTACATTGGCAGAAAAACGGAATTTCACAATCTTAGCTAGGAAACTAGAGCAAAGATTTGGCTGCTCTAGGCAACAAACACGCTGGCTATCTAAGCTGGAGGGTAGGTATAGACAGCCAAATGAATCAGTAGCAGCATTTGGTGATGACCTCCGGCAGATGGCCCAGAAGGCATATCCCACCCTTGGGGCTCAGGCCCAAGAGGCGCTAGCACTCAACCAGCTCTACAAGTCTATTACCCTGGAAATGAAATGTCGCTGTATAGACAAAGAGTGCAAAACCGTCATAGGGGCTGCAGAGGTGATCGAGCGATTCGAGGCTATTCTAGAAGGAAGGGACAAAAGGAAGGTGGTAGTCCGGGCAGTTAACGGCAATGAACAGAATGCTGGCACTCAGAGGGGAGACGTGTTAGCTCTGGGCAACATGGATGCCAAATTGAAGCAAATTTTGGAGCGTCTAGAGAAGCTAGAGGGCAGAGGGAATCGCAACTGGAGAGGGCAGAGACAGAGTAATCAGCAGAGTAACGTTCAGCGAGGTGCCTGTTATTCTTGTGGTTCCCATTCTCACTATGCCCGGAGTTGCCCCCTGAATCAGCGAAGTGATTCTGTGGGACAGCCGTTTCCCAACCAGCAGGGAAACGAGACCCCGTCTACTCTGTAGGCCGAGAGATGACGGATAGTGAGAGGCCTGAGCATAGTTTGTTGAAAAACTCTGATGAGCATTTAACAGGTGATGAAAACTCTGTTCACTTGGGAGGAACAATACGAGCGGGGCATGTACCAAGAAAAATTAACAAATGGGACACTGGATTATTTACTTCTGCTTCCATCGAAGGTGCATCACAGACTGTAAGCTTCCTGATAGACACTGGGTCCACCATTACTCTATTATCCAAACTACTGTACGATGCCATAGACACCACTAACCGGCCGGTATTAAACCCTGTAGTTGCAAACATCCAGGGTGCTAATGGTGTTTACCTTACTGTCCACGGTGATGCTGTATTTGGTGTCACATTTGGAGATATATTTTTCAATCTGCGCATTGTAGTTTGCGACATCAACATTGATGGAATCTTGGGGCAAGATTTCTTACTGCAAAATGTCAAGATCATAGATTACAAGTGGCTTAAATTGAGGACCCAAAACAATGATGAAATTTCTTGTTGGATCGGTGGGGAAGCAAGAATGATCTGTCACGTTCAGCTCAAGGAGACATGCACAATACCACCATGGTCTGTTGCATGTGTGTCTGTAACCATTCCTGAATCCAACCACCTTTCCCCTATTGGGTATGTTGAGCCCATGATAGACCAAACAAATGATAGGGAAGTGCATGTTCTACATGGAGTCATCAACACATGTGGTGGAAATCCGACCATACAGTTGGTGAACATCAGTGATGAAGAAGTTGTAATGCAGTCTCAGACCAGGATAGGAACATGTAGGTCATGTTATGAGGTACCCAGCACCATTACCCCTGAGCGGATGTGTGCCAACAGTTTGAGAAATCACGACCAGTCCGAACCTGAAACCCTGCCGGAACATTTAGTTGACCTTTTGGAGAGAAGTTCAATACATCTTCAGGGAAGTGAGAGAGCAGCTTTGGTTTCCCTCCTCCAAAGATATAGTGTCGCATTTTCGAAGTCTGCTGGAGACCTGGGCAGAACAGACAAAGTTCAACATCAAATTAATACCGGAGATGCTGCACCTATACGGCTT
>JAVTVY010040685.1:0-18530 GCA_036873755.1 Hanleya hanleyi | reverse complement strand
TTGTTGTAAGATCACAAAGGTGGTGTTAGCTTTAGATATAGGGAATCGTCTTCAATGCATTTTTGATATACACAGCTTATTTAGACTGAATATTTCAGAATTATTTGTTGCTCAAATTGGTTTTGGATAAAGGTGTCCTATTTTTGTAACAAAAAGAAAATCTGCACCGAAAAGTGCATAAAAATACGAAAATAAGCCAATGAACCTTTGGTGCGCCATAAATCCGTTTTCGTGCATCTGCAGCCCTTCATTATTTCGTGTCTTGTAATTCAGCATGTATAGGCTGTACAAAATGGTCCATTTCATATCATTTTGATAAAAGGGAAAGTTTGGCCCTACAAACCGAAGAGCTTGAGGAAGATTCCTTATGTAAAGCGAATACCACCTTTCCTCCCTTAAATGATCTCAAATATGGGACTAATAAACCCCTCTGATGTAAGTAAACCCGACATCAGTACTTTAAGTACTTTGATTGAAGCCTGCTGTTTCACTTTGATACCCGAAGTGCATTTCAGCCTAACTTCAAAGGTAGTCTGCCCGGCGATGAAATTCAAATCAATCAAAACTCAAACATCGCTGCAGATTGGCCTGACAAACTGTTTCAGCACCCTCACTGATTGGTTCGATTCTGTTAGACGGGGGTATCCCAGCAGCCTTTACGGCGCTCCCTGACAACTACCGCGTGGGCTAAAGCAAGGCATAGCGACGTATTCACTTAGCCCAGGCAGACCGCGCTTCTCGCCGTTAAATCGTATTTCCTTGACGTTTGCGGCTGGTAATCATTTGGAATCGATAATATATTATTAATAAAGTAACATTTAGCAGCTGAAAGGATCAATTGTGTGGTAAAGACTCCAGGAAAGGGTAATAAACAGCTCTAAATAACCCACAACAGTGATCTACAGGGCGCTAACCCAGCCGTTAAAATCCTGGGGTTAACACAGCGGCAACACCGTCATTGTCGGCATATAGCACGGATAATCTGTTATAATTTCCCCCCATAAAGCTGTTAATTATCCATATTCAGTGATTGACTTATTACCAAAATTCTAAGTGATATCGATAGTAATCGATTCTTACCCAGCCATGCAGTCACAGTGTGCGGAAATAATTGTTCCACAATTGTTTACAGCAGCCCAGGGATGATGGGGTTCCTCATTTATCCTGTATGATGGTCGAACATCAGCCTTGAATACAAAATGTATAGGAATAATAGGAACAGTTGTAAGGTGATGAACAATTCCCACCCATCCGGAAATGAAAAATCTATAGATTCAAGGGATTTCAAATTCCTCATGGCTTCTGAAGAATATATTCGAGGAAAGTTCACTAGGTAATGAAACACATCCTCGTACAAAACTTCTGGCCAAGCCGTCATGTCTTCTATCCACACATCAGCTGGTAACTTGTAAGGGCATTTATCCAAACTGACTAGCGCGAGTTTTGACTGATATCTTGTCTTTGCCTCACCTGGCAGATTATCTGAATATTCGTAACTCATCGTGCTAGTTGTAAATATGGTCTGAGATTGTCCTGAAAACTCAGTTTATATATAACCGAAGGAATTTTGCTAAAACAAGTATATATCTGCATTACCATTTCCTGATCATTAAGTCAATCATTAAATCTGGATAATTAACAGCTTTATAAAAGCAGAAGAACACAGACTATCCATAACGGTGAAGGAATTTTGCTACAAGTATATATCTGCGTTATTTACCATTTCATGATCAATAAGTCAATCATTTAATAAGTCAATCACTGAATATGGATAATTAACAGCTTTATGGGGGGAAATTAAAACAGATTATCCGTGCTATATGCCGACAATGACAGTGTTGCCGCTGTGTAACCCCAGGATTTTGACGGCTGGGTTAGCGCCCTGTAGATCACTGTTGTGGGTTATTTAGAGCTGTTTATTACCCTTTCCTGGAGTCTTTACCACACAATTGATCCTTTCAGCTGCTAAATGTTACTTTATTAATAATATATTATCGATTCCAAATGATTACCAGCTGCAAACGTCGAGGAAATATGATTAACGGCGAGAAGCGCGGTCTGCCTGGGCTAAGTGAATACGTCGCTATGCCTTGCTTTAGCCCACGCGGTAGTTGTCAGGGAGCGCCGCAAAGGCTGCTGGGATACCCCCGTCTAACAGAATTTAGTGGAAACCTCTCGAGCTATTTTTTCCAGAACTGCTATCAGTAACTAACCTAGCCAGTGTATCGATCATAACCTGTCGATTGATACACTGGCTCACGACACAGGCGGCTGGGACAATCTATATGCCGGCGCCATATTGAACGTACGTAAAAAAAGAGAAAAGGCTGGAAACGGTGTTCAAGGCTTCTCGCCAAACGGGCGTAAATGTTTCATTCATGCATCTTTCACGTACTGTCGTCACCAGGTGTGCTTATCCGGGAGCGAGCCGCTGGAACAACCCACGCACCTGAGATTAATGATCGCCATTCCTCGGTCCTTTCCGCCTCCGCTCCGACCAACTCGAGTTGGAAATCCCCAACGCGTCAGCCGGAGCACGTGACCTACCAGCGGATCAACGGAGGCGGAAAGGACGAGGAATGGCGATTCGGATGTAAACTGGGTCATTGTCTCAGGTAAACAGTCCAATGGGTTGATTTTGAATTGACGGCTAAAACTCGGATAAAACACCTGGTGTTGACGACCCAAGTGTGCATGAGCATCGCTGGGGTCCTAGGGGAAAGGTGGTATAGTTTTTGGAGAAGATAAAGCTTTATTTACGCCCGTTTGGCGAGAAGCCTTGAACACCGTTTCCAGCCTTTTCTCTTTTTTGACGTACGTTCAATATGGCGCCGGCATATAGATTGTCCCAGCCGCTTGTGCTCACGAGGATGATGCCGGTAGTGTCACTGTGTTTTTACCTATTTATCGCCCTGCACCAGCAGTTCAGGAACAGTCGCTTTCTCACCCAAAAACGAAGTCCGTTGTTATGTAAGTCCGAAACCGGACAACTATTCTGTGACTGTGTAATCAACCCGCTGAGTTCTTGGACTCCGGTTGTTCTTATCTTCCGGTTGTTCTTATCTTCAGCTTGCGCAACTTGTGCGTGTGTGTTTTTTTGGGTAAAGGGGGGAGGGGGGGGGGATTGGGGTTACCAAAAACCCAGGAGCATTATTTTCTCAGAGTGTACATGTAAGTTCAGCGAAAGGAGGAACGAACGAAGCCACGGCACTGGCTTAGCTATAGAACCTTTGCTGTGTAGGTGGGCGTGGCTGTCCTTCCCATCACATTTCGTCCACGAAATTTTGGCCTCCGAAACGCCTGTGTTTCGGAAGATTTAACGGCTGCACATACAAGAACACAGTAGCTGGTGATAATGAAATGTACCTCGTTATTCTCCTTGTAGTCTTTTGTCACTTCCCTCCAAGTTAGAACTCTCGGTATTCCCTCATTCTTAAGTTATCATCAATTGTTCAAGATTCTCGGGGATTTGAATATTCAGCTGACTGCCATTCGACTGTCAGTGATGTAAATTTCCCTTGCACGGACTTTGCCGGAGATGGCGGTCTCTTTGAAAACAAGCCGTGGCGCATGCGTAATTATTCAGGTCAGGTCGATGACGGTCCAACGAATGCGCGTGTACGTGGGCGTGGCTAACGGAGACATTCAAAATATGAGACCAAAATATGTCAGAAAACTCCGTGAAGGCGTGATTAAAAGATGATATCTCAAGAACGAGGAATTATTAAGTGTTGAGAGTTGGCAGGCGGCGAGAAAGACCAATGTAGAGGAAAATGAGGTATAGTTTATTACTATTCGCTGCCGTTTTATTTCGTGTGCAGTTAGGATATTGGACAACGTCATTCAAAGTTCAATGTGTGGGATGTATTGTCTATAGGAGGAACCTTGGCTGTGAGTCGATTACAGAGCCATTCGAGACTACAGCCATTCCTGGGCTAGGCACTGGCTCAGAGATACCGGGTGAGCAGCCTTAAATTTTCAACGGTGCGCCGGTTCTGATCAAGACAGATCTGATGTATATAGTTTCTTTGATTATCTGCACGTGTTCGGATGTTAATCAACTACTCTAATGATGAATACTTACCACACAGCAGGGAACGAATAGTTACAAACACACTTTGACAAGTAAGCACAGCGCACAAACCACGACCTTCGCTTCCTCGTCCCCGATTCGTCGGTCTCGGGAAAACGGGAAATACCGAGACATGTTTTTATACTAAATTATTATTAATTGAATATACAGCAGCATTTATGTTCAGTAAAGATATTACACTGACAAATTTGGTCTTAATTGATTGCCATTTTCTTAATAAAAAACGAAATGAGTCAAAGTTCGGTAGAAATCGGAAATTTCCGGAGCTGTTGCCAGGGAATGCAAACCAACATGGCGGACTAATTTTGCCAGGTATGAAACATTGCAGAGCATGAATATTTTAGTAATACTCGACAGCTAACGTAATTAACTTTTCGTGGTGAGGTGATGGGACATTGAATGCTGTAAGTACCCCCTTGCGTGTGAATGGTATCGTGAAATGCCACGATTATTGTCAATTAATGCTCTTCAAAAATAGATGCAGTCGATCGATTTAATTTCGATATTTGACAACAACAACATTGCACAACGTCAAAGTGACAGTGTCAACAGAAGAAATTCATTTGACTACATTTTGAAAAAAAACCAAAACAAAACCCAGGTGCTAGAATGTGGTGCTGTCGATGTACATGTACAATCGGTGATTGTCACCACAGTTAATAAGGGAGACTTTTAGGCCAAAAAAAAATATATGTCTGTTTCCGATTACGGGCCAGAAAAAAATAGGGTAGGTAGGGCCAAAAAAAAATTTATTTTGGAAATAAATTTTATTTTGATGTCCAGTACTCCTGTCCCATATACAATGGTCTACAAATATATTCTTGATTGTATAACATTCCCACCCACGCCGTGTGACCAAAATGGTTAGGTGCGACGTTAAACTTCAAACAACCAACCAACCACCCACTTTAACATATTCTCCCAGGACACATCCCCCCATATTTTCAGATATTCAAAAGATCTTATCCCCCAAAAGATAAAGGGGGGGGGGGGGAGATACCCTCAAAATATATTGTTGGTATTTTTATCTCTACTGGATCCAGCAAATCTTGATATTTCAATAAGTTCTGCTGAAACCAGTTATTGTACTGATATTATGAAAATGAGAATTGCCAATAATGTGTTTGACTGCTGTTTACCACCAAAACGAGTATCGTTTTAATTTATTAACTTGATATGCAAAACAATATATTTCAAGGATTTCCGCCCAGAAATGATGAAATTTTTTGTGAAAAATACAAAATTCCATGTGGAATTTCAGTGCCTTCCATAGGGAGAGTGTACTTATTTTCTGGAAAAGCCTGAAGAAAAAATTGACATATACAACATAAAATGAAATGGGAAATTAATTTGAACATCATGGAGGTTTGTACCAGCGACTAGCTAATTCGAACAATTTGATAAGCGAGACGCGATTCCTAATTCGAACAATTTGAGAAACGAGACGCGATTCCCGACTGTACAACAGTACAATGATTTGAACAAGCCATTTCTCGAAAACAGAAGAATTATTACTTGCTTGAATCTTGGGGGTTTATTTCAATGCATTCATAATAAAACAAGTCGGGAAATTTTGGATTTTTTAGCGGAGAAATGGTACCGGTCGGTTAGACTTTGACGGCGACTAGCTTTGACTGTGTCGTCGCCGATTTCGCTGAAAACGAACACCACTTGCAAGCTGCCGTGTCCGCTAATCACTGTTTTAACAAACGTCATTTCAAGCCATCAAATCAGTAGATTTCTTTCGAAGTTGATGGAGAATATGTTTAAAATTGTCCTGGTAAACATGATCAAGTCGACTGAAGCGTAATCGGGTTGCTGATTTCTCGATTCCTGACCTAGAAGTAGGTGCTTTATTTCCTGAAAAGATCGTCAACCTGCCGCCATACCATGCGGTCAGCTCCAGTCACACTTTACGGTATGCTGACTGTGGGCGCGCCGCTTTACGGTTGTTGTTGTTGTTGTTGTTGTCGTAAAACGCGGCCTTGGTAGTGATTTCGTTGGAATTTGCTGATAAAATTTTTAGAGTCGCACGATTTATCTAGACTCAGTCGGGTAACCGGAAACAGACATATTTTTTTTCTTGGCCTTACCTGAAAATCTGATTAATCAATGTTTTCCAAGGCCAAGCCCTTGGGCCAAAAAAAAATATATGTCTGTTTCCGATTACGGGCCAGAAAAAAATAGAGTAGGTAGGGCCAAAAAATTTTTTATTTTGGAAATAAATTTTATTTTGATGTTCATTACTCCTGTCCCATATACAATGGTCTACAAATATATTCTTGATTGTATAACATTCCCACCCACTTTAACATATTCTCCCAGGACACATCCCCCCATATTTTCAGATATTCAAAAGATCTTATCCCCCAAAAGATAAAGGGGGGGAGATACCCTCAAAATATATTGTTGGTATTTTTATCTCTACTGGATCCAGCAAATCTTGATATTTCAATAAGTTCTGCTGAAACCAGTTATTGTACTGATATTATGGAAATGAGAATTGCCAATAATGTGTTTGACTGCTGTTTACCACCAAAACGAGTATCGTTTTAATTTATTAACTTGATATGCAAAACAATATATTTCAAGGATTTCCGCCCAGAAATGATGAAATTTTTAGTGAAAAATACAAAATTCCATGTGGAATTTCAGTGCCTTCCATAGGGAGAGTGTACTTATTTTCTGGAAAAGCCTGAAGAAAAAATTGACATTAAATGAAATGGGAAATTAATTTGAACATCATGGAGGTTTGTACCAGCGACTACCTAATTCGAACAATTTGAGAAACGAGACGCGATTCCTGACTGTACAACAGTACAATGATTTGAACAAGCCATTTCTCGAAAACAGAAGAATTATTACTTGCTTGAATCTTGGGGGTATATTTCAATGCATTCATAATAAAACAAGTCGGGGAAATTTTGGAGTTTTTAGCGGAGAAATGGTACCGGTCGGTTAGACTTTGACGGCGACTAGCTTTGTCGTCGCCAATTTCGCTGAAAACGAACACCACTTGCAAGCTGCCGTGTCCGCTAAACACTGCTTTAGCAAACGTCATTTCAAGCCATCAAATCAGTAGATTTCTTTCGAAGTTGATGGAGAATATGTTTAAAATTGTCCTGGTAAACATGATCAAGTCGACTGAAGCGTAATCGGGTTGCTGATTTCTCGATTCCCGACCTAGAAGTAGGTGCTTTATTTCCTGAAAAGATCGTCAACCTGCCGCCATGCCATGCGGTCAGCTCCAGTCACACTTTACGGTATGCTGACTGTGGGCGCGCCACTTTACGGTTGTTGTTGTTGTCGTAAAACGCGGACTTGGTAGTGATTTCGTTGGAATTTGCTGATAAAATTTTTAGAGTCGCACGATTTATCTAGACTCGGTCGGGTAACCGGAAACAGACATATTTTTTTTCTTGGCCTTGTCATTTTTTTGTTTTGTTTTGTGTCGATTTCTTCTCAATGGTTTGGAGTACATTCATTAAAATTCACCCACTTGTCAATCTGGACACAAGGAAGATATTGAAAAAAAAAAGAGAAAAAAACAAAATTCATATTTACATTCAATACACGTTTATATTGGTCAAGAAGAATGTCAAGCAGTTAAGTATAAGAACCTCAAACGCAGCATTGAATTGATCTACAAGTGGCAAATAATAGTATCCCACCATTCTTTTAACCATGTAGAACCAACAAATCAATATATTAACCAAAACATTTTGAATATTAATTTTTCATTTCATATTCCTGTATTTCTAGGGTGAATTTGACATTATATGGGCTGATATATCAAATCGTCCGTATTGGTTGACACTTACAGATTGATTTGGCGGTGCATTTCGTGTTCTTATGCTGTATTTATTCATTTATTTGGTCATCTTCATACCCAGCAAAGACTGTCAGTGTCAAAGCTCTGTTTTCCCCAGCCTCGCTGGGTTAAGCCCATTATTATTGATTAAAAACATACAAAATATTATAGATGTAAATATGAAATAATATTTGTTCATTTTTCTTCTTTCAATATCTTTCTCATGTCTAGAGTGGCAGGTTGGTTAATTTTAATGACCATACCCTAAGTCCTTGGGAAGAAATCCCCAAAAGACTGCCAAGGGCTGGGAAATATTGGTTAGTCAGATTTTTGGGTAAAAATCCCTCCTAAAATAATATGGTTAGAAACGTGAAAAATGAGTTAATAAGTTCATTATAACATTTCTTTTTGTCTGTTTTTCTCCAGAAAGTAAATATCATTTACCATCCTACATCATCCTCCACACCATGTCATCAGCGAAAAATTACGGTGCAAGATACAACTTTCCTGTCCAGATGAATGGAGCCGCAGGCCAGGGACAGCTCGAAACTGGTCATTTGAGTCTACACGGCAGTAACGTGGCTTCCACCAGTCTTTCAGGCATGGATGCAGAGAAGTTGAGATCGAGACTGTACTCATATGCCCCTCAGCAGGCATCGCCAAACAGAGGCGCCCTCCAGTTCAGCAGGATCACGAGAGCCCAGATAAACAAAGCTAGTACACAAAGTGTGCCCAGATTAGAACCTCTGGTAAGATCATATCCGTCAGTGTAGTATGTGACCAATCAGGGTGTACATACACCAATATATCCATACAAGGCCATCCGTCAAAAAATTGTTTGTTGTGTGTAACCCAACCCTATTTCGGAAATCTAGATATATTATGCATGTTGGAAAATAAAAATCACTCAAATTTCAGGAATTGTTTTGTCAGATAGGCCAATAAAAAGTTTGGGTGGGGGGTATTTAGTTGGGTAGGTAGGGTTATGCCCAACCAACATATTTTAATGATGACCTAATAAAGGAGTTCTAAGAATAAGTCGGAAAATATTACGAGATCGCATGGTACAATGTATACTCAATATTTGTATTGAATGAGCAGTCTTTCATTTTGCGGAGTGTGATGACATTGATTCCCGCATCATCACACTCTCCCACATCATCACACTCTCCCACATCATCACACTCCCACATCATCCCACTGACTCCTACATCATCACACTGACTCCCACATCATCACATTCTCCCACACCATCACACTCACTCTCACATCATCACACTCCCACATCATCACACTCCCACATCATCACACTTCCACACCATCACACTCCCACATCATCGCCCTTCCACATCATCACACTCCCACATCATCACACTCTCCCACATCATCACACTCCCACATCATCACACTCCCACATCATCACACTTCCACATCATCACACTCCCACATCATCACCCTTCCACATCATCACACTCCCACATCATCACACTCTCCCACATCATCACACTCTCCCACATCATCACACTCACTCCCACATCATCACCCTTCCACATCATCACACTCTCCTACATCATCACACTCTCCCACATCATCACACTGACTCCCACATCATCACCCTTCCACATCATCACACTCTTCCACACCTCATAAGCGGTAGGTACTGGGTTCGATCCCAGGCCGGGTCATACCTAAGACTTGAAAAATGGAACTTGTTGCTCCCTCGCTTACGCTCAGCATTAAGAGGATAGAACAAGGACTGGTTCGCTCGGTGTCAGTATAATGTGACTGGGTGGGGTGTCATGTCTGCCTACGGCATGATATTTCAGTGGGACAGCACTATAAAATGGCAGCATTAGATCTGCTCTGTTACAAGTAGGTACCCCTGCCCCTCCCCTCCCTTCCCTTCCCCGTCGTGATATAGCTGAAAAAATGTTGAAAGCGACGTTAAACCCTATTCACTCACTCACTCGCTCGATGTCAGTATAATGTGACTGAGTGGGGTGTCATGTCTGCCTATGGCATGATATTTCAGTGGGACAGCACTATAAAATGGCAGCATTAGATCTGCTCTGTTACAAGTAGGTACCCCTGCCCCTCCCCCTTCCCTCCCTTCCCTTCCCCATCGTGATATAGCTGAAAAAATGTTGAAAGCGACGTTAAACCCTATTCACTCACTCACTCACTCTTCCACCCTCGTAAGCGGTAGGTACTGGGTTCGATCCCAGGCCGGGTCATACCTAAGACTTGAAAAATGGAACTTGTTGCTCCCTCGCTTACGCTCAGCATTAAGAGGATAGAACAAGGACTGGTTCGCTCGGTGTCAGTATAATGTGACTGAGTGGGGTGTCATGTCTGCCTACGGCATGATATTTCAGTGGGACAGCACTATAAAATGGCAGCATTAGATCTGCTCTGTTACAAGTAGGTGCCCCTGCCCCTCCCCCTCCCATCCCTTCCCTTCCCCGTCGTGATATAGCTGAAAAAATGTTGAAAGCGACGTTAAACCCTATTCACTCACTCACTCACTCGCTTACGCTCAGCATTAAGAGGATAGAACAAGGACTGGTTCGCTCGGTGTCAGTATAATGTGACTGAGTAGGGTGTCATGTCTGCCTACGGCATGATATTTCAGTGGGACAGCACTATAAAATGGCAGCATTAGATCTGCTCTGTTACAAGTAGGTACCCCTATCCCTCCCTCCCTCCCTTCCCTTCCCGTCGTGATATAGCTGAAAAAATGTTGAAAGCGACGTTAAACCCTATTCACTCACTCATCACACTCCCACACCATCACACTCCCACATCATCACACTCCCACATCATCACACTACCACATCAAACTCTCACACCATCACACTCTCACATCATCACACTCTCCTACATCATCACACTCCCACATCATCACACTCTCACACCATCACACTCTCACATCACACTCCTACACCATCACACTCCCACATGATCACACTCGCACACCATCACACTCCCACATCATCACACTCTCACCATCACACTCACATCATCACACTCCTACACCATCACACTCCCACATGATCACACTCCCACATGATCACACTCGCACAGCATCACACTCCCACATCATCACACTCCCACACCATCACACTCTCACATCATCACACTTTCCCACATCAGCACACTCTCCCACATCATCACACTCTCACACCATCACACTCCCACATCATCACACTCCCACATCATCACACTGACTCCCACATCATCACACTTTCCCTCATTATCACACTCTCACATCATCACACTTTCGCACATCATCACACTCTCCCACATCATCACACTCTCACATCATCACACTCTCACATCATCACACTCTCACACCATCACACTCCCACATCATCACACTGACTCCCACATCATCACACTTTCCCTCATTATCACACTCTCACATCATCACACTCTCGCACATCATCACACTCTCACATCATCACACTCCCACATCATCACACTCTCACACCATCACACTCTCACATCATCACACTGACTCCCACATCATCACACTTTCCCTCATTATCACACTCTCACAATCATCAGACTTTCCCACATCATCACACTCTCACATCATCACACTCTCATCACACTCTCCCACACCATCACATTGACTTCCACATCATCACTCTGACTTCCACATCATCACACTGACTCCCACATCATCACATTGACTCCCACATCATCACACTTCCACATCATCACACTCCCACATCATCACACTTCCACATCATCACAGTCCCACATCATCACACTACCACATCATCACACTCCCACATTATCACACTTCCACATCATCACACTCCCACATCATCACACTCACTCACTCATCACACTTCCACATCATCACACTCCCACATCATCACTCTCCCACACCATCACACTCTCACACCATCACACTCTCACATCATCACACTCCCACATCATCACACTGACTCCCACATCATCACACTCCCACATCATCACACTGACTCCCACATCATCACACTTTCGCACATCATCACACTCTCACATCATCACACTTCCACATCATCACACTCCCACACCATCACACTCCCACATCATCACACTGACTCCCACATCATCACACTTTCCCTCATTATCACACTCTCACATCATCAGACTTTCCCACATCATCACACTCTCACATCATCACACTCTCGACCGCACTGCGGTGGTCTAATGGTTAGAGCGTCGGCCTCGTAAGCGGTAGGTACTGGGTTCGATCCCAGGCCGGGTCATACCTAAGACTTGAAAAATGGAACTTGTTGCTCCCTCGCTTACGCTCAGCATTAAGAGGATAGAACAAGGACTGGTTCGCTCGGTGTCAGTATAATGTGACTGAGTGGGGTGTCATGTCTGCCTACGGCATGATATTTCAGTGGGACAGCACTATAAAATGGCAGCATTAGATCTGCTCTGTTACAAGTAGGTTTCCCTGCCTCTCCCCCTTCCCTCCCTTCCCTTCCCCGTCGTGATATAGCTGAAAAAATGTTGAAAGCGACGTTAAACCCTATTCACTCACTCACTCACTCACTCATCACACTCTCATCACACTCTCCCACACCATCACATTGACTTCCACATCATCACACTGACTTCCACATCATCACACTGACTCCCACATCATCACACTTCCACATCATCACACTCCCACATCATCACACTTCCACATCATCACAGTCCCACATCATCACACTTCCACATCATCACAGTCCCACATCATCACACTACCACATCACACTCCCACATCATCACACTCCCACATCATCACACTCACACACCCACATCATCACACTTCCACATCATCACACTTCCACATCATCACACTCCCACATCACATCATCACACTACCTCATCATCACACTCTCCTACATCATCACACTCCCACATCATCACACTCTCCCACATCATCACACTCCCACATCATCACACTGACTCCTACATCATCACACTCTCTCACATCATCACACTCCCACATCATCACACTCCCACATCATCACACTGACTCCCACATCATCACACTCCCACATCATCACACTGACTTCCACATCATCACACTCCCACATCATCACACTCCCACATCATCACACTCTCCTACATCATCACACTCCCACATCATCACACTGACTCCTACATCATCACACTCTCGCACATGTTTCTGTACTTGTAGCCTGGACTTCAGAAATATCAAGAGAGGAACAAACCAGAATACATACACAGGCAGAACCAGGTGGTACTCGAGACTGAGGGAAATTGGAGACAAGACGGTCCATCTTCCAAGAAACTAAAACGTGCTGGGACTGTGGAGCCGATGGGGAGACCAGATACAGCCTCACCACTACCCGACCTTCCAGAAGATCTGAAAATAAAACAGGTGAATTTATGGAATAGCGTGACATTTTACTCGATAGAAGTTGAAAACAGAAAATTGTAATATTCATATATCAAGCTTGCAAATAGGACATTAACCTATCAGCCGATATGGTAACACCACCATAACCATTCAACTCATCACATATGTATACATGTATGAAGAGGGGCTATTTCCCCTTCTGTTATTAGAAATGTCAGTTGACTAATTTCAAGCCTGATATATTTGATGTGGCTAAACAGAATCCACTGGGCATGCAATTTGTCACAGTCATGACAGTACCTGTCTAAAGTTGTTCTCTAGACATATGGTTTGGCGGAGTTAAAAAAATCGCGTTTAGAATGGGTCAGGTGTAAAACATCAATGAAAATTTAGGTTTCTTCAGCCACCTACTGGAAAACAGCAAAGGCCATAAAAAAATTAAGTTTTTCAACTACGGCTTCACCGATGTTTTGACCTTTGTCAGACCCGTTTTATTGACATTTTTGGCAAAAAAACAAGCCTGCTGCATCAGCCTGAAACGTCCATTAAATACTTTTTCTTTAATCTTCGGCAAATATGAAAAAAATCTGCTTGCATCACCAACAAAATGCAGAATAAAAAATAAAATAAAAAGCTCCATTTAAAATAGAAAACAGTACTTGAGAATGATTTAATTGAGTAGTTGTCGCCTAGCCTAATTGGATCATGTTAACCATGTTATTAACTGGTAATTGGATCATGTTAACCATGTTATTAACTGGTAATTGGATCATGTTAACCATGTTATTAACTGGTAATTGGATCATGTTAACCATGTTATTAACTGGTAATTGGATCATGTTAACCATGTTATTAACTGGTAATTGGATCATGTTAACCATGTTATTAACTGGTAAAACTAGTAGAATTTCAAATGTACATGTAACGATATTTTGGGTGTATTGTTTTTTCAGGATAGCATGGTACCCCGTTTAACCACTCCTCCTAAAGACAGGAAACCGCCCTCACCGAGAGGGAAGGCTCATGCTGCTGAAGCCTCTATACCAGCATCTAGAAAACCCAAACGTAAGTTTACTACACTTGGCTGTTTAGGGGTGTTTCATATTATTGATCATGCTTGGCTTGTTTTGCACGAAACCAACATTCATGGATTAGTTATGTTAATTCACATCTTCAAATTATGCTGCAAGAGACTCAAAATGTGCTATTTCTCATTAGTGTTATTTGAAAAGGAGCTGTGATAATGCAGCTTGCAAAATATATACTGTGACTTCATTCATTATATAGCTGTGGTATTGTCATGTGGATCGACCTTTCATGTAAGGTACTGTGGTTCATAGGTTTATATTACTGAAAAGGCTCTTGTCTAGTCCTGAATGGAATTGAATTGACTAGTCCCATTGTTGTACCCAGATAGACTGTTGTTTCGTGACCATAACATGAATGACAATGTGATTAAAACTCAGACATAATAACTGCTCCTCTATCGGACATGTCGCTAATTAAGATCTAGGAGAGTCTGTATCTTAAATCTGTCGCGCATGTCAGACTGGCGACCAATCACAGTCCCATTTCAATGGGCGAATAGGTGCCTATTCCATTATTTCTGTAGTGAATGAGGCGCAGAAAAATCCAACCCAGGCTGCTGACGAAGTTCTTGCTCTCCATCAGCAATCACTGAAGATTATTATTTGCTCATATAGGCACCTGTTCGCCCGCTGAAGTTGGACCATGATTGGTCGCCAGTCTGACATGCGCGACAGATTTAAGATACACTGTGCCAGATCTTAATTAGCGACTTGTCCGATAGAGGAGCGGTTATTTAGTCTGAGTTTTAATCGAATTGCATGAATGATGGACAGTTTTATCTTGTCTAATTAGGGTCAACAAGAATTACATTGTATTGCCAATTGTCGACACATTTTAATAAAAATAATTATTTACATTCTTGGTCCACAGTTTTAGAATCGTTTGAAGGTTTGGGTGATCCTGATGAGATCATACACATCATTAGGAATTATCCCAGGGTGGGCTTCATGTACCTCAGTCCCAGTGTACCAAAGTCTTCAGTCGAGTACCATTACTACAAACTCAAGTAAGTCCAGTCCATTCTGAGAGAAAGTTCATGAGAATCCGGGTCATACTAGAGATAAGATTAAAATGCCAATTGCAACAATTTTGGTCTAAGCTATTCTTGTAAAAATTGTTTCAGAGCACATCATTGTGTTTGTTTGCCAGTTTGCCACTCATGGGCTTTCTGGGCCCAAGCTCACACAAATTAAAACTTGCATAATCTGTGTTGAGTGAACCTTTTTGGATAACGACGTCAAAGCATTGTCCTTGCCCTCCGAGAATTATGCTGAAGTAAAGATATGTTTAACTCTGTTATAACCCTAAATTGTTCTGTAATTAGCGCAGCACTGTGGGGTAGAAAATAACAAATCCAAAGCGCAAATATGTAAATATATTATATTCACATTGTCATATTAAGCTTGTAAACAGCTCTGACAATTCAAAGCTAAATTCAGATTCAAGATGTCCAAATGTTCTAGCAGTGTTTATTTGTACACACTTCACCATCAGGGTTGTTAACCACAACAATATATACAAGCCTGACTACTGTACGATGAGTCGTAAAGGTGTGACGCGGATGAGAAATGATGACGAGACAGATTTCACAACACTGGACAGATGGGACCAGGAATATCACTACTTCAAAAAACTTACCAAGGTATGACAATGATGGTCAGCTTATCATTGCAACTGTAAGAGGTTGTGAAGTACTTCTAGGGGGAATTGACAATGTTTGGAGGATGGGACAAGTCAGGTGAGGGGAAAGAACGAGCTGATGTCATTTTCAAATCAGGACTGCTCAAGAAAGTTCATTTTCACTAAAATTTCGTCCGTGAAAAGTTCTCCATTTCATAGTCACAGAGCTAAACAATAATTATCTAGTCAAAGCTTGAGGATCTGTATTACCATGATATTAAATTGCATTGAGAAGAAAATGTGTAGATAAACTTTAAATTGTCACGATAAAAATAAAAGTCTTCAAATTCAGCTCAAATTCAAATTCAACTCAAATGAGTGGCTAGATTCCCTGTAGCTGGTTAATTATGGCAACGTTTGGTCAAGGGGGAGGTAACTCTCAAACAAGCCCATGTGTGGTCAAAGGGAGATAACAGTATCTAATTGTCACAATCAAAGGAGATAATTTAAGTTGTTTGTCCTTGTAGATTCCCACATTTTCCCTGTTCAGGAAATGGAAGGCATTCAGTGTATGGAGGAAGAACGTAAAAACGAAGAAAATACAGAGTTGTAAAAAGTCACTGAATGAGAACCTCTTCATTGTGAATCCAGTAAGTTGTCAGGAAATGGAAGTTTAACAACGCGAGGGAAAATGATTCCGGATTCTATTTTTGTAGTATATTGACACCTATAAGATTTTGTTAATTCTCATCAAAATGAAATAAAAACCACATGATTGTTGGTGTTCGCAAATTCATCTTGCAATTATTGAGAAGTCTTCAGTGTTTCAATTTCAATTATTTGAAACAGAGTTGACTTGAACATTTTGCCCAATGATGTGTTAGTCTTGATAAAATAATTAATCTCATATTTCAACCACAGTCCCTGCGTCCTGCTCTGCTGAATGTGCGTGAGATGTGTCACAGAATCAGTGATATGGGTCTGTGTAAGGTGGATAAGGGTCACACATATTCCCTGACAGAGTTCAGTGAGGCTCAGTTCACACAACTTAATGAGGTAAGTATACAGACACAAACAATACAATATTTCACATCATCCTTCTCTTATACAGGTGGCTAATTTATTATACCTCTGAAACATTTCTTCATGTGCAGTTTGCTATACTATTGGCTGGACTATTGGCCATTCAAATAAACGGGAACATACAGGAATTCAAAATCATAATTTATCTAGCTTATTAAAATTCAACTATAACACATATAATTGGATTATTTGCTAACAATCACGGATTAAGATCTTAAGATTTCAGTTTGAGTGTGGAAAAACTGAGCATATAAGTATGTTTTCTCCATTACGACCAGGTTGCAGGACATCTGATGGAGTTCCGTGACCTTGTGAAGGAGGTGGTTCGCAGTGCCTGTAGAACAGCTCTCCTTGAGGCAGGATTCACACCGGATGATTACTTCTATGATGGCACTGAAAGCCCCGGTGGCTATGGTAAGCAGTTTTACCAGAAACATTCTTCATAATCAGGGACTAATCCAGGTATGTTTGGGTGACACAGGTCGACTACCGTTAAACCGGAAACCCCAAAACTGGAAATAAACGTGCTGCATAAAACCGATTCGCACTGGGCTTATAACAGGTTAAAATGCTGGCCCGTATGGATTTAGTCAAGAAGCATGATGTGAGTTGGAGTGATTCCACCTGCTGTACACAGGAAATAGAGTGATTTTAAGTGGTTTTGGTTTAGATTTTAGCCAAGTTTCAATTTTGTTTGACAGTATTTGGGCGCGTGAGTTTGAGCACAGATACTGGTATATCTGTATCAAAACCTATCTGGATTACTCCCTGATAATAGGCAACTAACCTGGGCACCCATTGGGTTCCCGGGTGTAACAGGGAATAGGAACCTACCCCTGAGGTTTCTGGGTGTGAAAAGGAATAGTATCGGTACCCAAATGTCATGATATGACCAAGAGATTGTTGACAGCGATGGTAAATCATACTATTTTTCAATTCGGAGGAATGGCAATCCTGTACTGGGTATCAATGTTAGACTTTCTATATCTGTAGGTGAGATGGGAGCTCCAGGTACAGCCTCCAGTTATCTAATGCAGAGTAACTATGACATGGACATCTACGGAGAGGCTCCTGACAAGATGACGTATACAGAACAGGCTAACAAGAGGTCACACTGTAAGAGACTAACATGGTAAGTTATCTCCCCCTGACATATATAAAATGGTTCACTTCCATTATTCACATTCATGGCTATCATATTTATAGTAATTCTATTGTAAGTTGTTTCACCCCTTTTACACTCACGGAGTAATCCATGTACATTATCACTCGATTGTATGTTGTTTATGGGACACGGTCCAATTCAAATTACTTAAAGAATCTTGCTCACCACTATGTCCTTGTACATTCATCAATTTTTATGTAAATTTTACGAGCATTCACCGTATTATTCCAGTGTCAGTCCAAATAAGGGAATGTATCTATCTCCATCGCTGTAATTAGACACATTGTGTCTT
>JAVTVY010040684.1:0-19307 GCA_036873755.1 Hanleya hanleyi | reverse complement strand
GGGAAAGCAATATGGTGTTCCATTTCGGCCATTTTTGCGTCGCGTTCTTATAATGTTAAGAGATAGAACGCGACGCGACGTCGCCCTTTTTAAACGCGACGTCGCCCTTTCCGTCGCGCGTCGCTTTTATCAACGCGACGCGATGGGCGACGTCGCCCTTCCCGTCGGGTTCTTATAATGTTAAGAGATAGAACCCGACGCGACGTCGCCCTGTTCAAACGCGACGTCGCCCTTCCCGTCGCCTTCCGGTATTTTAGGACAACATCGAGCTGCGTATGCTTAGGGAGCAGCTATTGCGATGTGGGTCGTATGGTGAGGCCGCCATTTCATGAATGAGCTCTGCCACTATCGACGAAGAAAATGTCGGCGTAAATGAATAATGCTTATCCTGCATTATCGTATAGCTTTTAAACGGTGTTAAATATTAGTCCATGCTTGGAATGATACCTGTTATGAAATTATCTCTCGGAAAGTCTGTAACTCGCTGTGTTGTACTGTACACATTATATTTTCGCTTCCAAAAGATATGCGCAACCCCCACATCCGTACACGCGTGATGTGTGTGTGGCTTTTATGTGTGCTTTTATGTGTTTGTGTGTTTTCATTTTTCAGATATCCTTACAGTATACCTCCTTATGTTACTACATTGACCAGGGCGTTGAAAATATCCTTTTATTTACTGCTGTCCAACACTGTATACCGGTACTCAACCTGTCACGTCCCGACAGATTGTAGTAGATCTTTTAGCTTTCAATTTAGCAGAGAGAGATAGTCCTATAGCTCTCAAAAAGAAGAAAAAAAAGAAATTATGATGGAATTGAAGTTATTTTACTGTGAGAATTATGTTCTCTCTATTCTTTCTAAAAATTGATTGAAGAATATTAGTTTTTCTGCACTCTTCGAATTATCCGGCATTTCCACGATCGTACTAGACGTTTGACGACAATTGAGCTTCAAATATAAGACGAGTTCTTGGAGTTCGGGTAAGTTGCTCTTAACTCATGGCCGTAGACAAGGGGGGCATGGCCCCCTCCCCCCAAATATTTGCAAGACAAACCAAAAATAGACGTGTTTGTGAAATACATATTCCCCACTGCGTGTTTGTCAGAGGGGAAAGTGGTCAAGCAGAGGAAACGAGGCATGTTTAAGCATACAGTTAATAGGGGAGTTCCGAATCACGTTTTACATCTAGACTGCTGGTGCTCGTGTTGTTAAGAGTTGAGAGTGATTCTTGGCCTTATTTTCTACGAAAATCTGTCGTCGATAATTGCATGTATGACATTCTCTAATCGAACTTGTAAATCATGAGAAAATCATGTCCGTCTCAGTGCACCAGCGCGGGCAGTTACGAATCACTTTGGTAAGAAGCGGATCACGCCATCTAGCGGTCGTTACAGCCGCTGAGAATATATATACATATATTTTTGTAAAGCCTGAGTGGTCATCTATCACCAATATCCCAATAGGCGAAAAATGATGCATCACATGCCTGGACTTTGTTGGATTGCCATTACTGAGGCAGAAATTTTTCATAGACAACGACGGTCTGATCTGTCTGACCGTGCCATATACGGAAATTATCCTCACTAATTAATTCTTTCAGGATTTCGATAGTTCGTTATTTGTTCACGGACGACACCATTCATTTAAGATTGAACCTGACGGACCTGGTTCAATAGAAACCTGTCGAAGACTATCCCGTTCTGTGACTTAAAATTATTCTAAAGCAATAACTTTTCTCAAGAGACATTTGTCTTTACCACTTAAATCCATTTTATTTCTCGTAGATTCAACACTTAAGAAATCACACGCGTTTTTGTCCCAGCTTGAATTTGCCATTGCGTGGTACCGGAAGCATTACCTTGCCGAATTGACCGAGAAACAAACAACGCAGGTCGGTTGTTCGACATTTATTTGGGTCCACAGAAACAGACGTTCCAATAAAAATAGAAAAGATTTACACAGATGCTTTATTGCAAGAAATATAAGGCGTTTATTAGGAAACTGATCCGCAAGTCACCCTGATTCGGAACCCACAAAACTACTGTATAAATTCCCTCCAAAATGAACAAAACACGTATTCCCTCCAAAACCACAACCTGGATGTGTCGTTGAACTAATTAGTTGGCACAAGGTTTTTTTTTTGTGTTGATCAAGTTTGAGGTTTAATAACCCTTGAAAGAAAATACCCACACATAAAAGCAAGAAAAGACAAAAAAAAACTGGTTGCAACGTGTGCGTTGAGTTGTATTCACTGGGAAAGGCCAAGAACGCATCTCCAGTCATCTGGGATCCTGAAGCTTCCGGGGCCTAGGCGGCCCCTGGACCCTAGGCGGCCCCTGGACCCTCGCCTTATAGTATAGCTCCCCCCCCCAAATTGAAAACTTGTCTTCGTCCTTGTAACTGCAGGGATTCTTTCCTCAATTTCAGGAAAAATTCAAATCTCGTTGATATGCACTCTTAAAATAATTCATGGATTTTGTTTCAGGTTTTGTTGAACTCCAAGAACTCGTCCTGAAGTTTAAGTTCAATCGTCTAGAACGATCGTGGAAATGCCGGACGATTTAAAGAGTGCAGAAGTACTAATACTCTTCGGTCAGTTCTTAGAAAGAGTAGAAAGAACAAAATTCTCACAGTAAAATAACTTCAATTCCATCATACAGTGTAATTTTTTTTTCTTTTTGAGAGTTATAGGACTATCTCTCTCCGCTAAATTGAAAGCTTATAGATCTACACTACAATCAGTCGGGACGTGACAGGTTAAGTAACGGTATACAGTGTTGGACAGCAGTAAATAAAAGAATATTTTCAAGGGCCTGGTAAATGTGGTCACATAAGGAGGTATACTGTAAGAACAACTGAAAACTGAAAACACACAAACGCATAGAAGCTCACATAAAAGCCACACACACATACACGTAAATCCAATGGGAATAAAGAAATTCAAGACGATGTACGGATGTGGGGGTTGCGTATATTTTTTGTCGCGTTCTATCTCTTAGCATTATAAGAACGCGACGGGAAGGGCGACGTCGCCCTTCCCGTCGCCTGCGACGCGCGACACAAAAATGGTCGAAACAGAACACCATAAAGCAACGTTTGCCTGGTGGCTTGCCCGGGCCGCTTGCCCGATCGCTTTTCAAGCAGATCAGGGGTATGAATCGATATATTGACATTTATTTAGACTGGGACTGTTTCAAACTGCCTGATTTAGTACACTTTTATAGTATATAGACGGCCACACAGGTGAAAAACACCCGTAGATGCAGCCTGACATTGCTTGCATAATTCATTTTGTTCGTTGCCACGATCGTGTACTGAAGAGAACCTTTTACATTTGTAACTGAGAATTAAATTGTCGAGCTAATTCGTTCCATATTCCCTTCCACCCGTCGTTTTTGTATAATGTGATCAGATACTCAGTAAACCGTCACACCTACCCCAGCAAACTTAAGTTGAGCAATCTGATCAGCATCGAATTTTCTGGTTCATACTGTCATAGTATAGCTCCCCCCCCCCCACCCCCGCCCGCCCGTGTCGGTGTTTTCCTCGTGTCGGAGTTTTCCCGCATGATCCAAATTGTTACCACAATATCGGTAAATATTCATGGTCAATTCCTGATAATTCATCTACACTGCGATAGCTAAATGATAGTAGCTCATCAGATGATCCGTAACATTTGAACCTACAAATGAATTTCAGCGAAATTGGAGCTGCTGTCATATTGAGTTTGCCTGCTGAGCGCTATATTGCCCGCTCTGTCTTAAACCTGTGACGTCACACGTGGCTCTCGCTGGGAGAATTTCGGCTGGTGAATCCTTGAGCTCGAATTTATCAAAAATGAGACAATATTACCGAACTGTTTTCGTTATAATAAAAAAAACTCCGTTTGGGGGTCTTTTAAAGAAGATACCAGCTTAATAGCTTAAGTCTATTTTTAACGCGAAACTTGACCTCGAAAAAATAGGTCAATGTCGGTCATCTTCAGTATGCTTCTGGTCCGTCGCTAGCTGCAAATGTGGTATGAATTTGGAAGCCGTTGATATATTGTTGTACCGTCGATGACAGAGACACAGATGACAGACAGAGTTACCTCCCCTGAAATATCATCTTTGCCAAGAGAATGGTACAGTATGAGTTACCTAGCCAATGATGTGAATAATTGACAGACAGGTCAGTCCAATCGAGTAACCGAGTCACCAACACAATAACAAGAGGTTATTACACAATGTAAAGTCCAATATTATTAAGTAGTTATTAGGCCTAATCAGCCGCTGTTTACGGGCTAGGAGAAGATGAACTTACCTGGCTATCGCTTGTATAACAGTGCATTTTGTATCTTGAATTCAGAAGATGAAAATTCTTTCCGGCATTCATAATTTGAGATGCTGCAAAAGTTTGGGGCTGCACATGTGCCGCATCCTGCTTTTGTACAGAAACGATGGCATTAATTCTGTGGGGATTTAATCGTCTACAAAGGAGTAATGCAGAAATATAAGATGTCACCAGCTCCAGCATAAAATAGTACACGGAAATGCAGTTTTACGGCCCCTGGAAAGGTAGGCTTTCGTTCTTTATTGAGAATGTTTTGAAATGACCGGGTTGAGCGGTTCTATTCCCAACTTCTCTTCTATTCTATGTCATAGAGGACAGGGTATAGTAGATAATTAAAAACTGTAAGTAACTCGGGTTGACATTATAGGGAATGACTTTAATTGAAGCAAAGATAAAAGAGAAATACACTTGAAAAAAAAAATCAATTTAAAAAAAAAATACATATATATTTATTAATTTTCATAATCGACCATCCAATATCCCATGCACAGGCCAGGCAACTGTGCTTTGATCGTGTTGATTGGGAATTTTATATTTGAATGTTTGAAAAAAAAAAGGATTTGGCCCAGAATTTTGTAAGTGGGTCAGTATGTTATATTGTGGAATTTCCAGTAAAGTTATTGTAATGGTTATTTAACTGACTCATTCAGGTTATCAAGAGGGGTAAGACAAGGCTGTGCGATCTCGCCATTATTATACGTGATGACTCTGGAGGTATTTGTTGCTGCAAGATATTAAAGGCATAAAACTGCCAGGATGCTCTAAGGAAGCAAAAGTTTCTGCCTTTGCTGATGACACCACTGCCATTGCTTCTGACGAAGAGTCGATTAATGGGTTAGTTAAATTGTCTAAGCGATATGAGAAAGCGTCTGGTGCTAAATTGAGCTTTGTAAAAAGTACTGTGTTGCCTGTTGGGAAAAGTGAGAAGTCTGATCTCCAATAGATCTTACTGCAGTGGAGTCCGCAAAAGTATGTGGAGTTTATTTTGGAAAGAATTGTGATGAACTAAATACTCAACATAGGCTTACCAAACTGGGAAAAATTTCTAGATTTTTCCATGTATAGAGATCTTACGCTGCGTGAAAGAGCGGTTTTTGTCAACTGTGTAGCTTTATGTTGCAGTCGACGACTGTATCAAATAAGTTCATTAATAAATGTACTCAGTTAACGTTCAAGTTTATTTGGAATTGTAAACCAGAAAGTATTCGTCGGAATGTTATTTATGATAATTACCTGGAAGAAGGTTTAAACCTACAGTGTGTAATGGCACAGCTAAAAACGTTTGCTGTGATGCACGTGTTGAAGCTTATTTCTGGGGCGAAAGCAGATTGGACGAAATTTGCCGTGTATTGGCTGGGTTTTTCACTGCGAAAAGAATGTCCAGAATTTTGGTCCAATAATTTTCCCCACTCAGAGGAAATATCACCTTTTTGTCCTCCGCCACGAAGTGGTGGCAGGACTTGGAAATGCTAGCCGTCCGTCCTTCCGTCCGTCCGTTTGTCCTTCCCTCCGTACTTCAAACTTGAGAAGGTGCTTCACATCAGTTGGACGGCCATTGGTATTGATTTTCACTGAGTTACGTAATCCAAGATGGCTGCCATCGACCATATTGGATTCTGTCCGTCTAACATCTTGTGAACGCGATATCTCGAGAACAATTCGTCCAATCGATTTCAACCTTGGGAAGGTTCTTCACATCAGTCAGACGGCCATTGGTATTGATTTTCACTGAGGTACGTAATCCAAGATGGCTGAGATTGGCATGTTGGATTCTGTCCGTCCCACATCTCCTGAACGCGATATCTCGAGAACAATTCAACCAATCGACTTCAAACTTGAGAAGGTGCTTCACATCAGTTAGACGGCCATTGGTGTTGATTTTCACTGAGGTACGTAATCCAAGATGGCTGCCATTGACCATATTGGATTCCATCCGTCCCAGATCTTGTGAACGCGATATCTCGAGAACACTTCGACCAATCGACTTCAAACGTAGGAAGGTCCTTCACGTCAGTCAGACGGCCAGTGGTTTTGATTTTCACTGAGGTACGTAATCCAAGATGGCTGCCATTGCTCATATTGGATTCTGTCCATCCCTCATTTTGTGAACGCGATATCTCGAGAATAATTCGACCAATTGACTTCAAGCTTGAGAATGGGGCTTCGCATTAGTTCGACGGCCATTGGTATTGATTTTCACTGAGGTACGTAATCCAAGATGGCTGCCATTGACCATATTGGATTCCATCCGTCCCACATCTTGTGAATGCGATATCTCGAGAACAAATCGACCAATCGACTTCAAACTTCGGAAGGTTTTTCACATCAGTTAGACGGCCATTAGTATTGATTTTCACTTCGGTACGTAATCCAAGATGGCTGCCATTGACCATATTGGATTCTGTCCATCCCACATCTTGTGAACGCGATATCTCGAGAACAGTTCGACCAATCGACTTCAAACTTGAGAAGGTGCTTCACCTCAGTTAGACGGCCATTGGTATTGATTTCACTGAGGTACGTAATCCAAGATGGCTGCCATTGACCATATTGGATTCCATCCTTCTCACATCTTGTGAAAGCGATACCTCAAGAACAATTCGACCAATCGACTTCAAACTTGGGAAGGTCCTTCACATCAGTTAGATGGCCATTGGTATTGATTTCCACTGAGGTATGTAATCCAAGATGGCTGCCATTGACTATATTGGATTCCATGCGCCCCACATCTTGTGAACGCGATACCTCGAGAATAAATCAACCAATCGACTTCAAACTTGGAAAGGTTTTAACATCAGTTAGATGGCCATTGGTATCTATTCTCCCTGAGGTACGTAATCCAAGATGGCTGCCACTGACCATATTGGATTCCATCCGTCTCGCATCTTGTGAACGCGATATCTCAAGAACAATTCGACCAATCGCCTTCAAACTCGAGAAGGTGCTTCACATCAGTTAGACGGCCATTGGTATTGATTTTCATTTAGGTAGTATGTAATTCAAGATGGTTGCCATTGACCATCTTGGATTCCGCCCATACTGCATCTTGTGAACATGATATTTTAAGAACAATTCCAGATAAACGTCTCTTTCCATATACACATATCCACTTTCCAAGTTATATTTAAGGAGATATTGGAAGCGTATATGCTGTACGCTCTCAAACAGGCTACTTGGCGGAGGACCTGCTAGCTACTCAGCTTGTTACAAGTTTGTTATATCTGCGTGGAAGGAACATATTGTTTTGTTGCAATCTGGCCATATGTTTCGTTCCAGCAAATCTGTATATCGTTTGTTTTTGCAATCAATTGTTGTTAAACCTCGAATATTTAATAAGTTACATCAGTTGCCCTGGAAAACTATTTGGGGAAATGTTTTTCTTACTTTTGTAGACCACAATTTGGTAAACTTTGCTTTTAAACTTGTTCATGACATTCTTCCCGTTAGGGAAACACTTTATAACAGGAATATTATTAATACTACTGTGTGCGTGTTTTGCAACATGACAGAAACTCGCGAGCACCTGTTTGTCAATTGTCGTATGACACAGAGTGTTCTTACAATGTTTAAATCAACCCTTCAGTCATACTGTAACTTTTTTCCTGATTTATCTGACCATCATCTGTTGTACAAACTTTTTAAGGTCAATTTATCAAAAGAACAGCATGATGTTCTTATTTATCTTATTCACTTATTTCTGTTTTCTGTTTGGTGTTCTCGGAATGAGAACATTTTCAATAACAGGCCTGTATCTAAGTCTAGTATTGTACGAAGTATTAATGCCCGGTTAAGAATTTATGTAGATCACTTTCGGATGGGTGAGTGGACTTCAGAAATACTGGTGCGTGAATTATGTCTTTGCTAACATTTCAAATACTAAATTACATTACCTCTTGCAAATAATAGACAGTCAAATCCATATCTGTGATATTTCTTTTAACCCGGATTGTGACTGATTGTATTGTATATATCCCAAATCATGCATTGTGTTAAAAAACACAGCGGGTCCGAAACTCACTATATGTTGGTGAGCATACTGCATTGTTATAGGACGTCGCAATTGATTTCCCTGAAATGGTTGTTTTTGGCATCTCTTTGGTCGGTAGGTCGAACCACTAATCGGGATTCTGGGTTGAGATCAGGCACGGGCTTATGAGAAAGCAAACATCGATTGTGTGAAATGGTCAAAGTTTTATCTACAGAGTAAGAACAATTGTCCGCTGTTTAACAAGAGATTTCTAAAACTTAACTCATATGTTAAGTGTCTTGATGACCTCACAGTTGTTTGTAAAATTTGAAAGAATATGTGCAGTTGTGAAGATGCATTTCTCCTCACACTGTTGTAAATATGTTGGATACTTTGTGTATGATGTAAAGTGACCTTCTTGTGCACCCATATAGCGCCCATATATGATATCATTCAATAATTGTTTTTAATCTGCTATGTTATCAAGCTATGCGATGTAAATATATATGTATATTTATTTGATTGAATAAAATTCAATGAGAAAAAAAAAAGGTGTTGGACTCGAAATCCAATGGGCAATTCCCGCGCAGGTTCGAACCCTGCTCGCAGCGATGTCACGTTTTAATCGTGTTCTACATTCTCATGCGCGGTTATAGTACTCCTGTTAAGGTGAACTTTTCTCTGGTTTTCAAGGTTGATGCTCATTATTAGCTTCCGGCGCTTTTCGATGAAATCTCTTTTGTTATTTATTTAAAAGCCCTTGGGCCCCTTTCCCGGTAATACGGCTGTGAAAATATGCCCTATCATATATTCGATGAAAATTTGAAGCTGTAATACAAGACAGTGTTTTCGGATTGTTCAATATAGACGTATAAATTTTTTTATGTGAATAAGGAAATATCTCATCGTGCAACCCTTTGATATACCATCATCAAGATTTCCAAAAGTATGTTGTTTTCGGTGATGATACATAATTGAATTTAAAGATATCTGTTTCTCTTTCATGTCTATGTCGGGTATAGACCTAGAATAATTAACCTTATTTGTACGCTCATGCTTTGAATACATCGATAAAGATGAGTTTGTTGAGGTCTCACTTCTATGTTAACTATCCATATTCACCGGGAGGCTTATTGTATGGCAGTCGTTTTGGTATTCATGCGTTTATTTCTGATATTAAAATTTTGATATCACAATTATAGAAGTTTTGATATCGATAAAAAAAGATACGATAAAAAGAAATGAACGAATAATACCAAAATATACGAATATTGACAAAAAGAAGATTTTTTTTTTATTTCCAAAATAAGCGAATAACTGCCAAAACGGTTGCCATATTGTGGTGGCAAATTTAGTTCATGTGTGGTAGTATTTTATTCACATGGGCTGTGATGGCCGAGTGGTTAAGGCGTTGGACTTGAAATCCAATGAGCAATGCCCGCGCAGGTTCCAATCCTGCTCGCAGCGAGTGAAATTTTCCCCCTTATTGTAATACACGGGTGACTTGCCATGTTCTTATCTCTCCATCGGAGGATATCCCGAATCCATGTTAAAAGACACAGCGAGTCCGAAACTCACTGTTCGTGTGGACACCTCAACATTGAATACACACTGGCCAGCATCAGGACTATATGTTGGTGAGCATACTGCATTGCATGTGGACGTCGCAATTGATTCCCCTGAAATAGTTGTTATTGGCATCTATTTAGTCTGTACAGGTCGAACCACTATTCGGTTTTCTGGGTCCGAGATTCAGGCACTTGCTTATGAGAAGGCAAACATCGATTGGTGTTTATTTCGTGACATTTTTTTCAAATGTCATCTCGCAAAAATATTGAAGCAATCTTGTAAATTTCAGCTATATATAAACTATCCGGTTTCAGTGATCTGCCTCATAATCGTTTGCTATGACCCCTGCTGCTGTATTTTGAATACAAGTGATGCGGGAATTTCGTTGATTTTTAATAGAAAAGTGTCATGTGCTTTTGTGCCTTCCGAGTTGTTTATCATGGCAAGTCAAATTCCGATACAGAGATTATTTTAACAACAAATACGCCCTAAGGACTCACAGCTCGTTCATTACCGGATCTTTTCTAATGACAGGTTGATACAAATATTGAGCTGTGATGGCCGAGTGGTTAAGGCGTTGGACTCGAACTCCAATGGGCAATACCCGCGCAGATTAGAACCCTGCTCGCAGAGATGTCACGTTTTAATCGTGTTCTACATTCTCCCGCGCGTTTAGTGCTTCTATCAAGGTGAACTTTCCTCTGGTTATCAAGTTTGATGCTCATTATTAGCTTCCCGCGCTTTTCGATGAAATCTCTTTTGTTATTATGTAAAAGTCCTTGATCCCTTTTTCCGGTAAGAAGTCTGTGAAAATATGCCATATCATATATTCGATGAGCATTTGAAGCTGTAGTACAAGACACTGTTTTCGGATTGTTCAATCGGACGTAAACAATTCTTATATGAATAGGGAAATATCTCCGTATGCAACACTTTGATATACCATCATGAAGATTTCCAAAACTATGTGGTTTTCGGTGATGATACATAATTGCATTTAAAGATATCCGATCAGACGGAGGTCTAGGAATGCAACGTGAAATCTCCCGCCAAATAATTGTCATATGGGGAACCCACGATTCATGTGATTTCCAATAGGGTTTACTGTGGTTCCCGACGAAATTTTGACTTCCTGTTTGGACACAATTGAAATAATGGGGTTCCCCATTGCAATGCATTGCAGTGGGCCTTGCTTCTGTAGTCGGGTTCCACCTCTTATCCACCGGGAGATTTAACATGGCGGCCCTCCAGCTTGTAGAGATGGACAATGCGATTTTTTGCCGTTTTCCGGGTAAGTTTATCGTCGCCATTTGATGTCATTACAACTCAATGATTCATAGTACACCACCCGTCATTTCTATATATCGTAAAGTATTTGTCGGCTGATGACTTATGTCGAAGCCAACCAAATAGTCGAAGTTGTTGTTGTTGCATATCAAACTGACTGACTGACTGGAAGACAACAGCACAATCGACGATGCCCTGATTTTTCTGATACTTGTTTTCTTTCAGTTGATGATATCCACCAGCCTGGTTGTTTAAAAACAGTTATTCTAAATTTTGCTGATAAATTATATTTCCGGGGGGGTTATTTATCTTGGCATTTGGCAGTTGAATATGGTTTGATTTTGCAGAGGCACCAAATTGATCCACCTGCGTGAGTCTGTAAACTTATTTAATAAAGCTGATAAATAATATACATATACTTTTCTTTTCATTTATCCTAACCGTTTAGTGACATCCACATTGTGTGCTGTGACACTTGTTGATGAAGAATAATTTGCTTGTTAAAACCTGATAATATTCTGAAAACTTATTCTGAATTGTAGCTGAAACAAAGGAGTGTCTACATTCCACATGTAAGCCTACATTATTGAGTTTTTTGACTGATAGCATGGATGGAACCTTTCCCAATTTTTTTTTTTTTTTTTTAGTTTTAGTTTTAAGCCCTGGACATACCACTGGGCATTTATTTGCCATATGATCACATTTCACATGCTTTGTTCAGCCCCGTGATCTGGAACCAAACAGACAGTATCACTAGATGAAATAAGGAGATCATGATATACATTTCAGGTTTTACCGATGCCAAATGACTTGAACAGAAGACAATTAGACAAAAAGAAAATCAATAAATATATCAATAAATAATAAATTACATAGAAAATTTTCTTGTCTTTGCAAGGGGGACATCAGACACACTGACAACACAGACCATTCATTCAAATTTCGCCTTCCATTGGGGAGGCAGAAATATTCCTCAAACACAGTATACATATTCTCTTTTGTGATCTAATTTTCGTTTGTCAAAATATTGCTCCATAGAGAAGTTACTCATATAAACAATCCTGTTCTATATTATGATATACTGGATTATTATCATGCTCATGCCACTAACATGAACTCCAATCCAACCAGTGGTCAAGATCCATCATCGTTCTTCAGAATTCATATTATTGATCACTCATAGATTGGAAGTTCTCATAGTACTCAGTTCTCATTTCATACTTTTGCAAATTCTTGTAACATGGCCAGGTTCCAGTTCTATTAAGTACACGTATGAAAGGGGAGGGAGGGAGGGAATTTGGCTTAATGTCACACTCAAGTTTGTTTCACTCATATGGTGACAGTCAGTTTGGTTGATGGAGGAAGCCGGAGTACCCGGAGAGAACCACCGCCCTTCGGCAAGTAACTGACAAACTTTCACACATGGACCAGCTGGGCTCGAACACGTGCCGGTTCAGCGGTGTGAGGCTAGCGGTCACCAGCGAAGCGCCTTAGACCACTCGGCCACCGAGGGCCCCCACGTATGAAAGGTGCGAACTGGTATGATGGAGTTCATCTTGCTGTGTATGACGAAAATATGAAATATAATGAAGGCCATAAACATTTTCAATGAAGTGAGTTTTGATATTAAATATGTATACAATTGATTCCAACTTGCAGGTCATGGATTCAGCACTTCTGATATCAGATGCAACAGGACTGTTACACAATGGATGTACTGGATGAAATGGAAAAACCAAAACAGACTATTGATTGGTTCAGCTGTTTCAGAAAGGTGTGGAATGACAGAGGTGGTGAAAATCAGAGCCAGTGATTGGCCACAACCCCCCTCCCACATTGGATATCAGCTGATTCCTCAGGAAATAAACATTACGCATGTAATGACCACCGGCAGAGTGATACATGTGTCAATCGGTCAGACATTTTCAAGGATGCCCAGTTCTAACTTAAAACAACCATGCCGGACTTCATTCCTTCTCTCAGAATAATTGGATCTAACTTTTACAAAACCTGCAGCTCCCAATAGCTCCTGGATCTAGACCACATAAATGAAGGGATCTAGTTTATCGGTGCTATGGCAAAAATATCATGTAGAATGGGAGTGTGTGGATAATATCAGATTCAGGAAAGTTGAAGTCCTGCAGCATGCTCCACAAATATCATCAAAGGTCATAAAACTTTCTGGTCTGCACCAGTGTACAAAATTATCTCCCTTGACCAAGTGAGGACTTGAATGTGTCTGAAATGATTTAGCTTCTAGAAACAAAGACTTCATTTCCTGGGTAGAGGTAAAAACCGAACATATTTTGATTATTTTATTCAAATTTCAATTCCACTTCTGGTATATGTACATGTATAAAATACATACAGAATGAACTGCATACAGAATAACACAAAGAACAGGTATATGTATCTCATTACATTCTTAACCAAAGATCAATACCTGGGTGATATTACAACAATATCATGGTGTTATATATTGTTATGATTGGTTTAACTTTAGCTGCTGAAGATATTTCTAATTTGAGGGTAATGGGCAATCATACTAAATTTATTTTCATAACTTCATTTATTTTCACAAAGCAACATAATCGAGATTAGCAAGTGAAGTTTTACAACATAATATAATACGCATCATGGGCCTCCTTCAGTTTAGTGTAGACATATATACCCTTGAATATCTGTTACCATGATTCAGTCATAATATTGTCTGTATTATATTGATGTCGACAAGGAATATACATAATTATTTGATAGTATTATTAATTGTATTTTGTTTATGATTAACATGAACTTTTTATTCGCTGGAATCCAGCCATTTGTTCCATATGGGCAATATTCTCATCAGCCATCACCATTCAATATGAATGTGATACATGTACAAGTCCATGGTAATTGATACATTATGGTGAAGGTGACCTGTAACACCAGCATACAAAATTATTCCGAGCTCATTGAAACATCATCACATGATGCTGAGACAGATCAGAACGGAGTGTCGGTAAAATCAGATGTGTTTTGTAGAGGATTCTGTCAATGAGGATGCTATACTGTACACATACAAAATATGAAGTGTTGATGTGTAGGGCCTATAGCATAAAACCACAAGCAAGTTGGTAAAACTAGGCACACTAACGTGTTGATTTGGGTGAGGGCGTCCTCTGAGGGGGAGGTGCCTAATGTCTCAAGCAGTATTCCAGGTTTTCCATCAATATACTCTATTCCATACCCCAATATTTCAAGCACGTGAAATCAAAGAAAAATTATTTGCGGGGAATGTGACTTCCACATCCCTAGCTGGACATGCTAGTGGGGAACCCTCAATCTCAGGTTACGGTAATTCCCCTGATAATTCAATCACTGGAAGTGCAGCAAAAATGGCTTATATATGGAAATATTCTTCATGGCACCAGCTACTAAGTGTCACTTTTTCTCAGTTTGTGACTTTTCTTCAATTTGAAAGGGGAATGGGAATGCTACTTTCTCTCAGTGTTTGAATAATAGAGTTGAAAAGTGAACTTCCTGTGATTGAATTATTAGGGGAATTACCGTAATTACCATTGGTGAAGTTAACGCCCAACAAATGCAAAATTGAGCTTGGCATCCGGCCCTATGTTATTCAGTGATGTATTCCCCTACTGACCCTGTTGCCTCGACGGAGGTCTTTGCGCTCGTCCAGCGCTTGTTCTTTCATGTCTATGTCGGGTATAGACCTAGGGCAATTAACCTTATTTATAGGCACATGCTTTGAATACATCGATAAAGATGAGTTTGTTGAGGTTTCACTTCTATGTTTACTATGCATATACACCGGGAAGCTATTGTATGGCAGTCGTTTTGGTATTCATTCGTTTATTTCTGATATTAAAATTTTGATATCAAAATAAGAACTTTTGATATCACAATTATAGAAGTGTTGATATCGATAAAAAACACATTTATTTTTGATAAAAAAAAAAGATTTTTTGATTTCCAAAATAAGCAAACTGCCAAAACGGTTGCCATGTTATGTATCAAATTTAGTTCATGTGTGGTAGTTTTATATTCACCTGGGCTGAGATGGCCGAGTGGTTAAGGCGTTGGACTTGAAATCCAATGGGCAATGCCCGCGCAGGTTCGAACCCTGCTCGCAGCGAGTGAAATTTTACCCCTTATTGTACTACACGGGTGACTTGCAATGTTCTTATCTCTCCATCAGAGAATAAATATGGAGGATATGCCAAATCCATTGTGTTAAAAGACACAGCGAGTCCGAAACTCACTGTTCGTGTGGACACCTCAACATTAAATATACGCTGGCTAGAATCAGGACTATATGTTGGTGAGCATACTGCATTGTATTTGGACGTCGCAATTGATTCCCCTGAAATAGTTGTTATTGGCATCTTTAGTCTGTATAGGTCGAACCACTATTCGGGTTTCTGGGTCCGAGATTCAGGCACGGGCTTATGAGAAGGCAACATCGATTGGTGTTTATTTCGTGATATTTGTTTCAAATGTCATCTCGCAAAAAATATTGAAGCAATCTTGTAAATTTCAGCTAGATACAAAATATCCGGTTTCAGTGATCTGCCTCAGAACTGTTTGCTGTGAACCCTGCTGCTGTATTTTGAATACAAGTGATGCGGGAATTTCGTTAATTTTTAATAGAAAAGTGTCATGTGCTTCTGTGCCTTCCGAGCTGTTTATCATGGCAAGTCAAATCCCGATATAGATATTAGTTTAACCACAAATACGCCCTAAGGACTCACAGCTCGTTCATTGCCGGATCTTTTCTAATGACAGGTTGATACAAAAATTGAGCTGTGATGGCCGAGTGGTTAAGGCGTTGGACTCGAAATCCAATGGGCAATGCCCGCGCAGATTCGAACCCTGCTCGCAGAGATGTCGCCTTTTTTTTTGCCTCTCTAATTGGGCACAACATTAACGTTGTATCTTGGGAGTAGTCTGAAGCTCTGAGAAGTCAGAAACTATCAAAAATAAAACAACAATTTGTTCGAGGAAGGCTGAAGTTACAACCGTAAATCACACAACAACACATGATCGTTAGACTTTCATCGTGATAACTGCAATAAAATGCCCTATTTTATGGTTGTAGAACACAACTGAAGTATTTTAGCGAAAATATGGACACTTATTCACAACCACACTGACAACTACATGCCATCATCAGTCAGTCTGTCTGAGGAATCAAAAGGTCAGAAATTCAATTCAATTAATTGATCATATGCACAGTGTGCACCCCAACTTTAATTAAGGCCTCTGTTCTGGCATCCATCCTTGCAATGCAACCTCACCTTGACAAGCATTTCTTTCGATTTAAAGCAGTACGTAATACTAGAACATATTTAAAAAAAAATTCTCGCCCATGTCAACGTTCTCATATGACAAGAGACTGCTATAATTTTATAATTGGAAAACAGTCAAACACCAAAGATATGACGGATAATTTTCAAAATTTAACTTCTTCAATTCTCCATAGACATTACAAATATAACTCTTGATAGTAAAAACACCTAAACTGTTCAAACAGAATTGCCCAGCCTTTGTGCTCATGGTGCTTGTGATGAAGAAAGTCTCAATGTTGAGTCGCAGACAGGGTTGCAAGGTTTTGCAGGTTAAAGCATACACCCAAGTTCATATGCAAATTCCAAAGTTCAAGGAAACAGCTGGAAAACACTGATGGGATGGGATGAGGTGATGTTGAATTTTCACCTAAAATACGCTTAGAACTTTGGAATCAAATGACCTATTTAAAGAAGATTGGTTAATGATTATCCCAGCATTGCTTTGAAAGAAATGTTGATGCACCTGGTTCAGAGTGATATATGTGCTGACGAGAAGAAATTTATTTAAACAATTCATCCATAGGATACATTGGGTTAATAATAAACATGTAAACAGGGAAGCCATTGCCACTTCAAATGCTTTCGAGCAGTAGCACGATGGAACAACTGGTCCTTTCCTCAGGAATTTGTGTTAATGGGTTTCTGGCACATATTGCACCACGTACTGTGTTCTGTCCTCTGCGAACACAAATGGCCTATCACATGGTCATTATTGTCTTTCAGCTTAAGTCAGTCCGGGCTAAACTTAGTCTCTCGAGGCATCCTTGTTTATTCCTTGATCTCTTGGTAGGTATAAAAAGCAATACATGTGAATATGGTCAGGGACTAATCCAGGCATTTTTAGGGAACACCGGTCGACTAATGCGAAACCGGAAACAAGCAAAACCAGAAGAAAACATTCTGCGCAAAACCAATGCACAGTGGGCTTAAAGCATGCTAAAATGGCGACCCGCATGAATTTAGTCAAGAAGCGCGATGCGAGTGTAAAAATTTAGTCTCTTCACCTCCTGTACACAGGGAATAATCAATTATTACTGTGATAAATAATAAAAGTAAGTCCATTAGATTGATTTTAAGTACTTTTGGTTTAGATTTTAGCCGATATTCAAATTGGTTTGTCAGTATTTGGGCGTGTGAGGTTGAGCGCAGATACCGGTATACCGGTATCAAAACCCGTCTGGATTACTCCCCGATGGTTCGAGTAGAATTCGCTTATTGCATTACCCTTACAGACTTCAGGTGTACACCAAGACTTAGGTGTAGATTAGGTGACTGTAATTGAGGTGTAGTTGAGGTGTATGAGGTACACCTAAACTAATTTACATATTTGGATACTCCCCAACTACACCTAATCTACAGCTAAACTACATCTAATTCAGGCCTGCAAGTGGCTCACAGTGAAAATATAGGAGGAAATTTGCAAAAATGTAGGAGAAATATAGGAATTTTCTCTATAAAATATAGGAAAATATAGGAAAACAGGAGTGTAGGACAGTTCACTATACTACATTGTATGTTCCAAACTTTGTAGTTTTCAGATATCAATCAAATTAGTTCCACTGAGAATGTGGTCATATTGGTGGTGATTGAGGATACCTGTTCTGCTGCTTGGTTCAACAAAGAGAGATTGAAATGTGTTCATACTTGCCGAGCACAGCGAGACCGGCAAAAAAAAATTCAGAAATGTATTTCCTCATTCTTTTCAAAGCATTGGTCATGTTGGTGAAAGTTTTCACGAGAAAAACTCAAAATATAGGAAATATAGGAGGTTTTGAGTAAAATATAGGAAAATCTAG
The DNA here is from genome assembly GCA_036873755.1 of Hanleya hanleyi. NCBI lineage: Eukaryota > Metazoa > Mollusca > Polyplacophora > Lepidopleurida > Hanleyidae > Hanleya > Hanleya hanleyi. The sequence goes on along the minus strand of JAVTVY010040684.1, from coordinate 1,005 downwards.
GAATGACTCAAAAATATAGGAGAAACTTGCAGGCCTGCTAATTTACTAGGTGTAGTTTTGGTGTACACCTACAGTCAGATTCTGTGTACTCCTAAACTACCCTATTTCTTCTAATTTTTCGAACAGCATTTGTAAACTTAGAAACAGAAAAAATCCATAACTATGTCAACTGAGGCCAAATTATGTGGCATGGATATATTATTTATCCCAAGAACTGAAAAGAGAGCTAGTGAAATTTGTAGAATGTTTACAGCTGAAGTAAAGTTTTGCTGTCTGAATAATTAGAAGAAATAGGGTACACCTAAAAGCAGAAATACACGCCCTGTTCTTACCATTCTCATGTCACCAGACTGTGGCCTTCTGTCCTACACATCATAGCGCCCCACAATGTAGCACGCAGGTTTTCTGTGCCTGGCTCTCCATCAATACGCATGCTCTATGATCAATACCTTATGGAGCGATCATGAGCTGCCCAATATCATACCTAGTATGACACTGTAATTTGTCTTTTTTTTAAATTTAAGCACCTTACACCACTCCTTCGGAATGTGCTATAAATATATTCTCTAAAGAAGATATACATGCTGTATATATGAAGACTGATTAGAAATGAATGCCTGTGTGTGCCACATTTTTTACCCAATCAGAGACAGTAGGTTATACCTTTTGACAGCGGCGGAATGAGTTTTCACTTCTTCAACACAAATCCGAAAGATCATTTTTATGCTGGTTCTTCTTCTGTCCTTGAGGTTAGTCATCTACTTCCCATTGAAAGATAATAGAATCACATATTGGGACCATAATTGTACCAGCAGTCAACTTTGATTAATCAGGTTGATGTTTCTATTAGTCTGCTTCATGACTGTCAAATGACCCATTGACTTTGATCCCGGCTTCCATCATGTAGATTATTCTCTGCCCAAATCTGCCTAATGTCTGTAATGATAAAAAAATATACAATATAAGGCCTGGTCAGGAGAATGTGTGATGCTTTTGCAAAACCCA
>JAVTVY010040683.1:0-19533 GCA_036873755.1 Hanleya hanleyi | reverse complement strand
GACATTTCCCCCCCAAAATTTTGAGTCACTTCCCCCCCAGTTTTGCCATTTCCCCCCCTAAAAAAATATGATATTCTATGGTACACATATGCATACTCGACATTAGTGTCGAGTAGTTTGGCAGTGTTCTCAGGGGGAATACAAAAGAAGAAGACACACACAGTTGTTGAATCATAATGAACTGCCTCCTGGCGTGGCCTGACATGCTTGTTACATCTAATACATGGGTAAACAGGGTCTGACATCATGAAGTAATTAACAGGGGAATTGAAGTAAGAATGAACTCCTATGAAATATAAGTATTGACCCAGGAGAGGTGTTAAACTGCTTTGTTAAATGTGAACCGTTAATGTTGATGTTGGTGGGTGCTAATCTGCAAATGTCTGATCATTGATCAATCGTCTTACACAGACAAGCAAATAAAGCATTATTTGTTCTCTCTACAGGAGAACTTCTTACAGAAGCACTTCAAGGAAATTGCCTCACAAAAGAACATCTTACTGAAGCACTTCAAAAGAAAATGCCTCACAAAAGAACATTATGGTTGCTGGGATTAATCAGTGGGATTAATCACTGAACATTAGTAGACTTTACCTTTGAAAACAAATTGCCTCACAACATGTTTATTATTTGTTATACAATAAGTTAAAGGTTCATATTATTTGACAAGTAATGCTGGGTATGCATATGTGTACCATAGAATATCATAATTTTTTTAGGGGGGGAAATGGCAAAACAGGGAGGGAAGTGACTCAAAATTTTTGGGGGGGAAATGTTTTTTTGGAGGCGGAAGTGACTGGGGGGGAAATGGTTTGGGGGGGAAGTGTCCTGTACCCCTTACGGTCGATCTGGTATCAAGCAGATGTTACAGTGCAGAGGAATCTGATAAACTCCGATCATAACTGGCAGTTAATCGTCTTTAATACTTAGCCAGGCAATATGACGACAGGTAATGGGTCAGAACAAATAAGCCGATACCAATCGTGGTACGATGCGGGCGCTGTTCTGGAAACGTCGGGAACCACAGGTTAGTTGTAAACCGATCCCACTGCAGGTTATGAATTTATAGTGTAGAAAGCGTTTAACGCGCGAACTTCCGGAATGGCCGCGATTTGCCCAGGGTTCCCGAATTCGTAAACATTTCCGTCCTACCGAATTCGACAACGTTCTCGACTTCTGCAATTTCTCGAACTGAGGTTTGAAATAATCACATTCAATCTGAAAAGTCATTCTGAGAATTTGATCACATAATGCTTTCAAAGCCCATTTACCTAGTAGTTCTCTCCCCGCTAAAGGAGGAGAATAGCGGGAAGAGAACTACTAGGTCTATAAGTATATTAATAACCTAGGCAGGGCAAGCACTTTTGATCGGACATGTTGAAGTTTAGATTAGACACGTCGAACAACCGCCGGTGTGTTTGGTCTCGCTTGAAGCTAAAAATAGACCATTTGTTATATTCAAGGGCTGAATATAAAGGCCAGATCTACGGTGGCGTGTAATAGGGCCATGCATTGATCTTTCCAATTTTCTGCCTTTCTCTAATATTCAAGATTTCACTTTCGCATTTTCTCTCTTTGTTGTCATCCCCGTAGATTCATTTTCGATTTTTCAAAATTTATATGTTCTCTTTGTAATGTGGTAGAAGATGAAACACACTTTCTATTGGAGTGCCCATCTCATATTGACAGGCGTATTGAACTGTTTGTGGTTGTGGAGTCTATATCCCCTAGTATACTCGATGGGAAGGTAGAATCAGTTTTTGTTGCACTAATGTGCAGTCCACAACAAAATATCATTAATGCTGTAGCTAAGTTCACTCATGCATGCTTTTCTTTATATTCAGTATGAATGTTGGATCACTTAGTTCATTGTGATATATACACATGTGGATACCCGGTGGGATGGTTTCAAGATAATAATATTGTTTGTGCTTTTGACTGTTCTAATTGTATTGCCTTTGGCCTGTATTATAGCTGTGCAAATAAAATCTGAATCTGAATCCATACAAAAACGCAGAGACAAGAACTATTCAAACGACCACATGAAAACACTGGAAATTGGCGAAAACCTCGAAAACTGCGTGAAACATCAGAAATAGCAAATTATTTCCATCGCGGTGGATATTATTACCACAGCGGTGGAAATTATTTTCACCGCGTTGGAAATTACACGGCATTTTCTGTGGGTTTTTTTTGCTATTTCTGATGTATCGCGCAATTTTCGAGGTTTCCGCTAATTTCCAACTGGTGTTTTCATGTGGTCGTTTGAATTGTTCTTGTCTCTTGAAAATGAACTTCCAGCGTTTTCGTGTGGAAAAGGATGACAAGAAAAGAGAGAAAATGCAAAAGTGAAATCTTGAAAATTAGAGAAAGGCAGAAAATTGGAAAGATCAATGCATGGCCCTAACAAGCCACCGTACAGATCAGACAGAATCGAATTATATTGATTGTTTATGATGAACGGCTTCGGCAAATATAAACCGTCCAATAACATGCAGTCGACCAGAAAATTACAATCCCATATATCGGGTCTTCGTGTCCGAAAGCCACTGACCGTTTTAGTCGTATATAAATATTATAATAAACAGAATGCATAAATAGTTGTAATTTCTCATTTTCGATTTTTCAAAATTTATCTCTGATTTTTTAGCTCATCTGGGCCGAAGGCCCGATGGGCTTATGTCATGGCCTGATTGTACGTCGTCCGTCGTGCGTCGTGTGTCGTCTGTAAACATCTTCTTCTCTGAAACCGCTTGGCCGATTAAGCTGAAACTTGGCATGCATGTTCCCCCCACTGAGTACACCAGAATTTGTTCATGCCGTGTCGATACGATTTTAAATATGGCCGCCAGGCGGCCATCTTGGATTTCCCCATGAAATGTTGTTATCGCGATTTCTCCGGAACTACTGCATGGATCTTTTTCAAATTTGGTACACAAGTTCCCATTGGGGTCTAGTTATGCAAGATACCTTTTGTGGTCTGATTCAAAAATCCAATATGGTCACCAGGCAGCCATCTTGGATTTCCCCATGGAACATTGTTATTGCGATTTCTCAGGAACTACTGCATGGATATTTCTCAAATTTGGTACACATGTTCCCCTTGGGGTCTAGTTGTGCAAGATACCATTTGTGGTCTGATTCAAAAATCAAATATGGCCAACAGGCGGCCATCTTGGATTTCTCCATGAAACATTGTTATTGCGATTTCTCAGGAACTACTTCATATGGATCTTTCTCAAATTTGGTACACAGGTTCCCCTTGGGGCCTACATGTAGTTGTGCAAGATACCTTTTGTGGTCTGATTCAGAAATCCAATATGACCACCAGGTGGCCATCTTGAATTTCCCGATGAAACATTGTTATCGCGATTTCTCAGAAACTAATGCATAGATCTTTCTCAAATTTCGTACATATGTTCCCCTTGGGGTCTAGTTGTGCAAGATACCTTTTCTGCTCTGATTTGAACTTCCAATATGGCCACCAGGCGACCATCTTGGATTTCCCCATGAAACTTTGTTATCGCGATTTCTCAGGAACTACTGCATTGATCTTTCTCAAATTTGATACACAGGTTCCCCTTGGGGCCTAGTTGTGCAAGATACCTTTTGTGGTCTGATTAAAGGGCCACCAGGTGACCATCTTGGATTTCCCTATGAAACTTTGTTATCGTGATTTGTCAAGAACTATTCTATGAATCTTTCTCAAATTTGGTACCCAGGTTCCCCTTGGGGTCTAGTTGTGCAAGATACCTTTTGTTATTTGATTCGGAAATCCAATATGGCCACCAGGTAGCCATCTTGGATTTCCTCATGAAGCTTTATTATCGCGATTTCTCAAGAACTACTGCATTGATCTTTCTCAAATTTGATACACAGGTTCCCCTTGGGGTCAAGTTGTGCAAGATAACTTTTCTGGTCCAATTTGAAAATCCAATATGGCCTCCAGGTGGCCATCTTGAATTTCCCCATGAAATTTTGTTATCGTGAATTCTCAGGAAATTACTGCATGGATCTTTGTCACAGGTTCCCCTTGTGGTCCAGTTGTGCAAGATACATTTTTTTATCCATTTCGAAAATCCAATATGGCCGCATCTTGAATTCCCCATGAAACTTTATCATGAAATCTCAGGAAATTACTGCATGGATCATTTAGTGTTCGGGGGGGACAACACAAGCTAGAAACTCATCTATTGCAGTTCTTTAGTAAAAATTTGTCACAGCTACTTTCTCCAGTTACAGCCAGATGAGCTACAGTGCCGTGGCACTATCTTTTATTCATTCTCAAGAAACTGCAACCAGTTCCATACAAAAACGCTGGAAATTCATTTTCAAGAGACAAGAACAATTCAAACGACCACATGAAAACACTGGAAATTAGCGAAAACCATGAAAATTGCGTGAAACATCAGAAATAGCAAATTATTTCTACCGCGGTGGAAATTATTTTCACCGCGATGGAAATTACACTGCATTTTCTGTGGGTTTTTTTTTGCTATTTCTGATGTTTCGCGCAATTTTCGAGGTTTCCGCTAATTTCCAACTGGTGTTTTCATGTGGTCGTTTGAATTGTTCTTGTTTATTGAAAATGAATTTCCAGCGTTTTCGTGTGGAAATGGTTGCAGTGTCTTGAAGAGGATGACAAGAAAAGAGAGAAAATGCAAAAGTGAAATCTTGAAAATTAGAGAAAGGCAGAAAATTGGAAACCTCAATGCATGGCCCTAACAAGCCACCGTACAAATCAGACAGAATCGAATTATATTGATTGTTTGTGATGAACGGCTTCGGCAAATATGAACCGTCCAATAACATGCAGTCGACCAGAAAATTACAATCCCTATATATCGGGTCTTCTCCCTGTCCGAAAGCCACTGACCGTTTTAGTCGTATAAATATTATAACAGAATGCATAAATAGTTGTAATTTCTCAGAATAATGCTGTAAATAACAAATATAAGTCGGCTGGGCACGGCCGTCACGGCTGGGTAATCGGCTGGGCACGGCCGTCACGGCTGGGTAATCGGCTGGGCACGGCCGTCACGGCTGGGTAATCGGCTGGGTAATAGTATGACCCGTTTTAGTTACGGTACTTATACTTGAAATTCAGTACAGAACAAAATAAACCGAGAGTTGTGAACCTCTCATGATCATGTGTAATCCTTTGAAAAATGGAGACTAGTATACGAGTCTGCTAAAACTAGAGCAGATTTCTACCCCGTGTAGTTTTACATTTAACATACAGTTTTCGCCCACAGTCAATCACTTTCAAAACCTTTATGCAGCAATCAATACGACTAAGTATGCTTTAGGTCTGCCCAGCTGCATTAGTTATGTCCTATTATTTCGTTTCAGACAGGTCTGAATTAGGATATGAATTAAGCCATATTGACGAGAGATGGACCGGACGCCAGTGAAACAGGAGCCCGTTGACGAACTTGAGGGCACTGTCTCTGTAACACAGGATCACCCTCTCAAGCATGTGCGGCAGTCTTCCGAGAATTGGTCTGAAGAAGACACCCTGACGTCCCAGCATGAACTAAGTCGCCAGTCTCCAGTACAGATACCGGTAGATGTAACTTCAGTTGAGCAAGCACCTTGTTTAGATTCCGTTATTGCTAACCAGGCCAAACAAGACGGTGAAATGATCTTGATCAAAACTGAGCCTTTTGATCCTTCTACACAGGTAAATAGTAATGGTACTCTCTGAAGAAAAACTTCATTGAAATTTCACTAAGTAAGGCTGGAAATTGAGCCATTCATGTCTGGAGTGAAAGAGCTCAATCAGCTTGAAAGTCATCCCACTCTGGCTCAGTAGCACTTATTTCCACTGAGGTTTAGTGAGATTGACCCATCTTGAGTGAGATGGACTTCCAGTCGAATGTTTTCATTTAGAAGAGCGATCTAAGATAAATCTTAAATTCAAATCACGTAGTATATTCTATCATCGTTACACAGCATGGTTTGTACCATGTTTGTCTGACACAGGAGGTAGATTAAAGTGCCAAACAAATTAGGCTCTCTGACGATCCATTGTGATCAGTGTCTGTAGAGCCTAATTTTCAAAATTTGAAATTCATTTTTGTTTTTGTAGTTTTGGTTAGGTTATTGTTAGGGGTTAGGGTTTTGCTAGGATGTGTTTATTTGGGTCATCGTCGCTCGTTTGACCAATAAGTTTAGGTGCGACGTTAAACTTCAAACAACCAACCAACCAACCAACCATCGTTACATAATGCAGTCCATCTGCCACAAAAAAGAAACCGCACACAAGGGAAGCAACTCTGAGCATGAGTGTCGTGTTATCGACCGCCTGGACCCCCGGCCCACATAGAGAGATGGCCTAGAGAAAGATTATAGAAGTAACAGGAAAAACAGACAAATGCGGCATAATATTGACATATACATCTAAACCTTTGATTATCTAGGATTCACACTTCCATTTCAGGACACTGAAGAAAGTTATTGTGAAGCACAGCCAGAGGACGTCAAGCCTTTTCCCGTGACCGTGTACAAGAATGAAGCCATGCCAGGACTGAGTACTGAATCTACCCACCAACTCCAGATATCACATAAACCTGAGGAGTTCTCATTTCAGAGAAGAATCATGCAGACGGGCGAACCAGGACAACAGACATATACATGTCATCTGTGTGATGTTGAATTTCATCATCAATCCAATCTGGTTAATCATATGGGAACACACACAGGAGGAAAGCCGTACAAGTGCTCTTTCTGTGATTATACCTGTGCTAGGAAAACTTACCTTGTCAGACACACTGGAATGCACACTGGCGAGAAGCCATACAAGTGCTCAATGTGTGACTATTGTTATGCTCAGAAAAGTAGACTGGCTCGGCATATTCGATCCCACACGGATGGACACATGAAACACAATGAAGAAAAGCCACACAAGTGCTCTTTCTGCGAGTATAGCTGTTCCCGGCCAGGTGATCTGTATGTTCATCTGAGAAAACATACTGGGGAAAAGCCATTCAAGTGTTCACTTTGTGACTATAGATGCGCTCATAAACCAAACCTTGCTTTACATATGAAAAGACATGCTGGAGAAAAGCCACACAAATGTTCATTGTGTGAGTATTGCACTGACACGAAAACTAGTCTCGCCGTACACATGAGAATACACACAGGCGAAAAGCCATACAGATGTCCTTCGTGTGAATATAGATGCAGGGTAAAATCCCACCTCACTTCACATTCAAAAACACACACTGGAGAAAAGCCATACAAGTGCTCTGTTTGTCCATTTAGCTGTGCTCACAAACCTGGACTTACTGTACACATGAGGATACACACTGACAAGAAATCTTACCAGTGTCATTTGTGTGGCCATATCTGTGCCTATAAACATCTGCTTGTTAGACATTCAAGAAGACACAATGAAAAGAAGGACACTACACCAGCATGAGTATTGTGTTACGCACAGCTTGGCATTTTAACCGCCCTAAGACTGGAGAACGGCCATACAGCTGTAATATCAGATATCTAGAAAAGTTGTTCTTTAACACTTGTTGCAAAAAATTATTATTGCCTGAGAAGAAGTAAAAGATGTATTGATCAGTGAAATTATGCATGTTTTTATGTATCTGATGTTGACCCGTCAAATTTTTTTTGGCCTCGCTTCGCTCGGCAAATATAATAACATTTCAATTTCGATTTCTTGAACCAAGCAGCAAAACGGGTCTCCTCATCCACCACATTCAGTGGAAATAATTTTATTAAACACCAAAAAACTACGAATTTTGGAACATACAATGTAGTAGTGACCGGTCTTTCACTTCCTTATTTCCTATATTTTCCAATATTTTATAAAGAAAATTCCTATATTTCTCCTATATTTTGGCAAATTTCCTCCTATATTTTCAATGTGAGCCACTGGCAGGCCTGAATCTCTCTAATTAATGTTTTACTTTCACTTTCGTTGAAAATTATTTTTGAAATCCTATACTGATTCATTCATTAAATGATGCTATTAAAATATGAATAATTCACGCCCGCTAGTAAGTGACGAGTTGCGTACTGTTTCGTTGTACTCATTGACCGAAATTGGGTCATTCTCACGGAAAGGCACATTTTCACTTGGGGAAATATCTCAAAATCAAGATCACCAATGACTACAGAATTTGATTTCAACAGTCTCCATTGACAATACTCTTTATAATGCGTACAATAAATGCAGACATTCCGAATAATAAACTTTTCGTAACATTTAACGGTGGAGTTGTCTTCAATCATGTCACTGGTGTTACACAGGAATGATCAGTAGATTGGGCACTAAGAGGACAGAAATAGGAAGATACACACATGCTAGGCAATACATTGTGTGGTGTAACTATGACTAATGATGAAAAAATATTGAAGTTAAGAAAACAAGTTTGTTTTTAAAATCCTAATTATGCTACCTAGCTCACCAAAATTAACCAATTGGACCGCATGTATCAACCATTCATGTAGATTCTGTATAATAAACCTATTTATTCTTGATGCTGACTTTCTACTAATCCAGTTGTTTCTTTTTCAAAATATGGGACAACTTAAACAAGTGTTTCTGAATGTCTAGACTATCCTTGCATCCGTAACACCAGTGACAATCCGGTAACACCACTGACCTCGTGTAACACGTACCACTGATTAATTTGCTCATAGACGCAAAAAATGCAGTTGTAAGTGAAAAATATTTAGGGGCAAAACACGTATGCGAAAAGCCTTCTGATAAAACTGCTTCGTCTTCAAATATTTGCCCAACTTAAATGTAACACCAGTGACAACTCGGTAACACCAGTGACCACGAGTAACACCACAGACTTCATGTAACACCAGTGACCAATTTGTTCATAGAGGCAAAAATGCAGCCATAAGTGAACGCTATTTAGGGGCAAAACACGTATATTACAAGACTCCTTAACTTAGTATTATCTGGAAGAGAGAGAGTGAGAGAGTTGAAGATTGAATACGCGTGGTAATGTTGTAAACACTGACGTTAGAGTTTTGAATGCTATGTTTCAAACTTTTAATGTGTGTGTGTTAAAATAACGAACACAAATCATAATGCTCTCTGCATGTGGATACCGCGTTAATGGTTTGAATGCTAAAGTTCAAAATTGGACATGAAAGTTAACAACTTGAACACATTTACGCGTTCTTTTAGTTTTACAATATAGGCGTTCAATAATTGAACGCCTCAGTTTACAGTGTTGAGGTTAGACTATCTCAATTCACAGATGACGCCCCGGTAGAGGTTTCGTTCTCTGACCAAACTATGGATTGTATAAGCTTTAGACACAGTAGACTATACGTGAAAACCAAAGTAATGTGAACGGTTGGAACTTTCCTCACAGAAAACGACAAATGCGGTCCCGTAAACTTATTGTTACAGCCGATCTGGTCTCAAGCAGATGTTACAGTGCACAGGAATCTGATAACCACCAATCATAACTGACAGTTAATTGTCTTTAATACTTAGCCAGGCACGTAAGAGAATATGGCGACAGGTAATGGTTCAGAACAAATAAGCCGATACCAATTGTGATACGATGCGGGCCCTGTTCTGAAAACGACAAGAACCACAGGGTTAGTTGTAATCCGATCCCGCTGCAGGTTATGAATTTATAGTGTAGAAAGCGTTTAACGCGCGTTCCGGAATGGCCGAGATTCGCCCCCATTTGCGTACACTTCGCCATCCATAAGATGGCTTGCGAATCGTGTGTCTCCATTATCGCGGAGCGATATCCAGTGTTTTACCGGATTCTGTTCGGCCTTCATCCGGCGGAGAACAGACTCGAGAAATCTGATGAATTACAGGTTTTCATACTACTTCTGAAACAGATATTGCCTGGGCTTACAAAATATATAGGTATGTATAACTTTCGTATCATCCAAGAGGTGTGGTGGATCTGAAATTTTGAACAAGTAGTTCATCACATGATTCGAAAATGGCGAGTTACGTTGGGGTTACGTCGGTAGACTTTAGCTGATTGGCTTACGAAGTCACGTGGTATTGATTGATGGAAATTCTCTTTAGCCGTTGCCGAAAGTAGGCTGAACATGGATACACACGATCCCAGGGTCAGTCTTACCGCGTATAGATGACCGAAATGGTTACAGGTTGATTCACCCCGAGTTCCCGAATTCGTGAACATTTCCGGCCTACCGAATTCGACAACGTTCTCGACTTCTGCAATTTCCCGAACAGAGGTTTGAAATAATCATATTCAATTTGAAAAGTCATTCTGAGAATTTGATCACATAATGCTTTCAAACCCCATTTATAATTAGGCCTATATTAATAACATAGGCAGGGCCACGGGGGATTGCCCCTTAACCCAGATGGAGAGCTAGTCTTGAATATACGGAAGGGGAAACAACTGCATCGATGACCTCGCTTGACCCCGGCCGAGCTGCTGTTCTTCAACTGATTGAACTACGCCTTTCTTGAATCATCCAACCCTCAACTGTGCATATTCGAACAGCATATACCATAATAAAGCATTGTATCACATAAAGCACACCTGTGTTTGTTCAAACCGGCTGAAATTAGGCGACTTCCTGTATTCCACACGCGAGCATACCGCTCTTACTGGCGTGGATCGGACCATACGCAAAGCACTCCGGGAATGAAACAACGTGATAACCTTTGACATCGTCTGTCCTCATATCTGAGAGTTTCACATTCAGGCCAGACAAAAAAAATATGAATTAGTGTTCATGTATATGAACATGACATACATGCTCAAATCTAAAAGGTCAGGGAAAAGGACTAACTGGGATATATATCCCAAATGGGATAAAATATCCCACTTTGGATATTTTTTTTATACTTCCATATTTTCAAGCTGGCCTATTCTCCTAGTTATTTTTGCTTGTTTAAAAACATACAACTGTGGTGGATGATGATAAGTATACTGTAGCAACAAAAATAATGCACGTATTTTCAATATCAGAGAGAATAACTTCGGCGGGAAAAAGTCAGCAATATTATATAGTCGCATTGGCAGTTTTGTGAAGTAAATTAGTAGTAATATAAACGCATTAAACCTCACATTGACCTTTGGTGTCTGAGTGCAACATCCGGATCCTCTGTGATGTCACTTCCGGAAGTGACCTTTGACCCCTACGCATGCGCACAATACCGGATATTAATAATGGTGCACAGGGTTCAAAGATCCGGAGTGACGTCACAGAGGACCCGGATGAAAATCGGTCAAAATATTCCAATTAGGATATATTTCCGTATCCAAACTTGGATTTAATATCCTAAGTGGGATATACCATCGAACCTAAAGAATCGTCCCAAAGTTCATGAAAAGTTCTTAAAAGTCCAGGAAAGTCCAAGAAAACCCCGAATGACACCTGTCGAGCGAAACACGCGCAATCTCGGCGTAAACTAACTCGACATTTTCCGCAAACTTCGACGCCTAATGACTGGTTACAGTTTTCGCAAACTCTGGGCGAGAATAAACGGGATAATTCTTCTACACATTTGCGTGTTTTAATCTCCGGAACTGAAGGGGAATCATTTAGGAGAATGGTCGTCGGACTTCTTATACCCACATTCCAATCATCGTCATTATAAACGGGCCGTGTTTCAACGACCCCATCTATGGCGAATACAGTCTCCAAACTAGGCCAACCGGAACTACCTAAAATGTCCGCATTTTCTCGTACGAATCCGGCCCACGTAGAGTTGTTAGCCTATAAAAAAAATATAGAGTTGAAATATTAAAAGTGAGTAGCCCTTGTATTCAAATCAGTTATAATCGAACATTTACAACGTCGTTCGCTATGTACAGCGTATGATAAAAACATATCGGTGTTATAAGTGAGTAGGTAATAATAAAATTATTATACTTACGGACGATTCTTTAGGTTCGATGGTATTTTTCAGTAAATTCGCCATTCCGCAGTAAGATATAAATTGAATCCTATTAGAGGTAAATATATTTCGACAAACAGTTCTCAAATAATGATTGAAACGCCTGGTTATATTCAGACCGAGTGATTTCTGTTTATTCGATCACACCTGTTACCACAATACGACTCTATACTTTCACATTGACAGGTATTAAAATCAATACAATTATGTATCATGACCGCCTTCTATCTGTATAGCGAGATTATAATCGATATACCCCGTAATTAGTAGTCGAGTGTCACCGAGCATTAATTGCAATTTATAAAATTAATAGGACCTACAATATATATGAACGCTTAACGTACAGATTCGGAGAATTTATTGCTATGAACCCGTACTACATATATTTTTATCGAAATAACACCCTTCTTGTAAAACCGATATAAAACCTAAAATATAGGCTATTTAATCGTTATTAACGATTATCGTATAAATTCGGAGAATTTATTTATATATCATATGTAAATGTATACTATATTTAGGATAGATTATAACGTATATAATTTATTAATATCCAGACGCAATAATTTATACAAATAAAAACTATTAATGACGTATGACAGCACTCGGTGGATTTGGGAGGCAGAGGAGGCAATGTGCATTTGGGAGGCTTGTGTAAGGCCTGTGGTACTCTTTCCCTACTACTGAAACAGTTCATCATTTATTATTGTCTTGCGGGCGATATGACAACGAAAACGTTTGTTTTTTAACAATCTTATACATACAGGTGTATTTAATCCAACTGCGAAGAGCATCTTAAATCCGGTAAGGAATCGAGAGAAAGTTGTTACCGATATGGCCAAGTTTATAATTAATACTCGTAGATTTTAATGGTGTACTATCTTACAAGTACTGAACTGCAGGGTTTGTCTTATACGTTAACTATAAACTGCCCTGCGTGTAGGTATGTAACTGTGCCTTGTACATGTTGTATGGGATGATACGGTTATGGTTTATGCAAGTTCGTGTAATTTAATTACTTGGCTGCTGCTAACACGAAGTTATTTGTTTATGTGTGTGCTGTTATTTACGTGCTTTTATCTTACTCTGCATTTTTTTATCTGCCCGATCATAACAAACCCCTCTTGCTTCAATTTAATTTCTCTGTTATTGCCGTATTGATTTGTTTAATTGTTTGTTGTTGTTTTTTTATGTTGCGAATCATTCTTAATGAATGGTATGCGTCATCAACTTCTAAACTGACCTGAACTTTCATTCGTAAAGTAATTGATGATCACATGGACGTTCGCTCTGTTTTCTTGTATATAAGCAAAGCATTTGATAGAGTGTGGCCCATGGCCTCCTACTTAAATTACTCGCCGTTGTACTAAGGGGAAATTTACTTAACTGGTTTCAAAGTTATTTAATTGGCCGAAAATAATTTCTCACTGTCGGTGGCATCAAGTCACCACCTGCAGAGGTAAGAGTGGGCGTCCCGCGGGGTTCCGTATTGGGTTCACTCCATTTCTTAATTTACATTAATTACACAGTTCAAAATATTCGCTCAAATAGTCGCCTATTTACCTATGACACTTCCATGTACCTTGTTGTAAATGACCCCATTATCAGCAGAAATTATCAATTCCGAGTCAAGAAAAAATTAACAATGGGCCGACAAATGGTCAGTAAACTTCAGCCCTGAGAAATCAAAAGCGATGTACTTCAGTCTGAAAAACATAGGACTTATTCGACCGTATCCAACAGGGTTCAAAACCTTACCGCTATATATACGGACCTGACCAGACCGATACTCCCTGGGACGGCGCTGGTGGGACTCCTATACATAATACGAGGGATAATAGGGCTCATGTCATCACACAGTTTGAGATCTGACCCGCGGGGCCGATTTGTCGGGGCTAGATGAGATAATAGCGGAACGTAAGCTTGGATATTTTTCGGAAATGACAGGTAGCTCCGCCTCTCGGATCATTGATATCCCCTGAAGACAAATCCCTGAAGAAGCCCCGGGGAGACAACTCATTTACTGTTACGGACAAGGCTTGTGTTTTGGCAGTGATTATCTATTGATTTTTACGGACACTTGGGGAAAACAATTATCGTTTGCATCATCATTTATACATTGGAATTTCATAACATGAATGTTTGTAGACATCATCATTTATACATTGGAATTTCATAACATGAATGTTTGAATACGGATATTCTCAATATTTGACTGAAATAATTATGCTGAAGTGTCAATTATATAAACACTCGCAAAATGATGTATTTTTTCGTCTTCACTTTCTCAAAGTATATTTTAAAACAAATATCGTGACGGAAAACAAACATATAAAATATATACTTTTTATTTAACAAAATGTATCGTTTAATTGCAACATTGAATTGAATAATAATTTAATTTTGGAGGTAATGTTTATTTGCCAATATATTATATAGCGCTTTCTATCCGTCAGATTGGGTATTAGACTGCCATTATCTTAACTGACTCTTGTTCCCGGGGGTCTATTCATAACCCGCCCCCAATGGTTTATTTTAATTCATTCAGCAAACTTGTTAACAAAATCTGTCTTTTACGTGTCTGTCAATCAGTAAGTAGATGTCTAGACAGACTGTCTGTGTTCATGAACACTGTTGACGAGACGAGGGATATCCTTTTCTCAAAATATATGTAAAAGTATAATGATTAATGCACGTAAATATAAACCTGTATTGTTAGTGAAGAAATTATTCTGGGAGAATAGCGAAATTGTGTTATCATGCATTTCTTAACATACAGCCTATTGAATGAATGATTTTAATCAAGTTACTGACGTGAAATATGGTTCAATATTTCAGAAATATTTTCGATGTATTGTCATCTAAAATTCGTAGAAAACAATATTTATATAATTGTTTTGTGTTCGCTTAATAAATATTTAAAAAATGCCCACATTTGTTTTCTGTTCAACTGAATTTCACTGAATATTGTGGAAGGACATACAAGGATTTCATACAGAAACTGATCAAGGAACTCGGCAGATCGGACCTCCAGGGGCCGGAAGTCTTTGGCTAAGTAAGGTTTCTTGATACTAACGGCCCTGCTCAGCCCGCGTCAGTAATACACTATGGGAGATGCGAAATTACGGTAAACACTCGGCACTGGGCAGACAGCTCATATCGTATAATGTTACTGACATGAAATATAATTCAGTATTTTAGAAATATTATCGATGTATTATTACACCCTTGAATGGAATATCCCATCTGAAATTGGAGAGAAAAAAAATATGAAAAAAATATGTATATATTAGTTTTGTGTTCGCATAAAAAATATTTAAAGAATATATATATGGCACCATTTATTTCGTGTTCAACTGAATTTCACTGAATATTGTGGAAGGATAATACAAGGATTTCGTACAGAAACAGATTAAGGAACTCGGCAGACCGGACCTCCAGGGGCCGGAAGTCTTTGGCTAAGTAAGGTTTCTTGATACTAACGGCCCTGCTCAGACCGCGTCAGTAATACACTATGGGAGGTGCGAAATTACGGTAAACACTCGGCACTGGGCAGACAGCTCATATCGTATAATGTTACTGACATGAAATATAATTCAATATTTTAGAAATATTATCGATGTATTATTACACCCTTGAATGGAATATCTCATCCGAAATTGGAGAGAACAAAAAATATGAAAAAATATGTATATATTAGTTTTGTGTTCGCTTAAAAAATATTTAAAGAATATATATATGGTGGACAGCAGCCTGGATATGAAATGCTTTTGAATTGTTATATAATTTAGTGCTTCATTTTTCTTTGATAATGTATACTTTTTTTATGTTATGAAAACGGTGGACAGCAGCCTGGATATGAAATGCTATTGAATTGTCGATATAATTTAGTGCTTCATTTCTCTTTGATAATTTATACTTTTTTTATGAAAACGGTGGACAGCAGCCTGGATATGAAATGCTTTTGAATTGTTATATAATTTAGTGCTTCATTTTTCTTTGATAATGTATACTTTTTTTATGTTATGAAAACGGTGGACAGCAGCCTGGATATGAAATGCTATTGAATTTTCTATATAATTTAGTGCTTCATTTCTCTTTGATAATTTATACTTTTTTTTTATGAAAACGGTGGACAGCAGCCTGGATATGAAATGCTTTTGAATTGTTATATAATTTAGTGCTTCATTTTTCTTTGATAATGTATACTTTTTTATGTTATGAAAACGGTGGACAGCAGCCTGGATATGAAATGCTATTGAATTGTCGATATAATTTAGTGCTTCATTTCTCTTTGATAATTTATACTTTTTTTTATGAAAACGGTGGACAGCAGCCTGGATATGAAATGCTTTTGAATTGTTATATAATTTAGTGCTTCATTTGTCTTTGATAATGTATACTTTTTTTGTGTTATGAAAACGGTGGACAGCAGCCTGGATATGAAATGCTATTGAATTGTCGATATAATTTAGTGCTTCATTTCTCTTTGATAATTTATACTTTTTTTTATGAAAACGGTGGACAGCAGCCTGGATATGAAATGCCATTGAATTGTCGATATAATTTAGTGCTTCGTTTCTCTTTGATAATAGACCGCACTGCGGTGGTCTAATGGTTAGAGCGTCGGCCTCGTAAGCGGTAGGTTCTGGGTTCGATCCCAGGCCGGGTCATACCTAAGACTTGAAAAATGGAACTTGTTGCTTCCCCGCTTACGCTCAGCATTTAGAGGATAGAACAAGGACTGGTTCGCTCGGTGTCAGTATAATGTGACTGAGTGGGGTGTCATGTCTGCCTACGGCATGATATTTCAGTGGGACAGCACTATAAAATGGCAGCATTAGATCTGCTCTGTTACAAGTAGGTTCCCCTTCCCCTCCCCTCCCTTCCCTTCCCCGTCGTGATATAGCTGAAAAAATGTTGAAAGCGACGCTAAACCCTATTCACTCACTCACTCACTCTTTGATAATATATACTTTTTTTTATGAAAACGGTGGACAGCAGCCTGGATATGAAATGCTATTGAATTGTCGATATAATTTCGTGCTTCATTTCTCTTTGATATTTTATATTTTTTTTTATGAAAACGGTGGACAGCAGCCTGGATATGAAATGCTTATGAAATCTTTAAATGTATTATACGAATGATATCGGTGACGTGAGGGGTGGGGGAGAATAGAAAAACAAAAATAACACTATAGATATATAGATTTTAAACCTTAAAAGATACACCACACGAGATGGAAACAAATAACAATGACAATTGATACACACAAAACGAAACTTGGAAGTACCGGTACCGGTATTTAATAATGCAATAATGATAAATGTGCACCCACGATAAAACTTCCAAGCATTTAAAAATTTTAACACATTCATAATAATATATTCAATATTACTTTATTCAGAAATAAAATGTGCTCATTGTGCCCTCCAATATTTTAGGAAAAAGGTCTATGCAAAAAGAATGTGAAAATTACTTCACTTGTCCGTTTTTTATTTAATTGTTCAGTCGCGAACAGTCTCCGTCTCGGTCTAACTACGGGGAGTAATCGTATATATTTATTAACACCGCCGTCAAATAACCGGACCCTGGTGAGGCTAGACGATCGACCGTGCGCCTTTAATCCGATTAGCCTAATTCAGTCCACCTTCCACCGTTTACAGCAGATAATATATAGTGCTCTGACCAGCGCCGTTCCACCAAGGTCCGGACCTCCACAGGACGGGTAAGCTTTTGAATACGTATACGATAGCGGACCTGACCAGACCGGTACTCCCTGGGACGGCGCTGGCGGGAATCCTATACATAATACGAGGGATAATGAGGGCTCATGTCACCACACAGTTTGATATCTGACCCGCGGGGCCGATTTGTCGGGGCCAGATGAGATAATAGCGATACGTAAGCTTGGATATTTTTCGGAAATGACCCTGGAAGTTCCGTAGCTCCGCCTCTCGATCATGAGCTTTGAAGAAGCCCCGGGGAGACAACTCATTTACTGTTACGGACAAGGCTTGTGTTTTGGCAGTGATAACTATTGATTTTTACGGACACTTGGGGAAAAAATTATCGTTTGCATCATCATTTATACATTGGAATTTCATAACATGAATGTTTGAATACGGATGTTCTCAATATTTGACTGAAATAATTATGCTGAAGTGTCAAATATATAAACACTCGCAAAATGATGTAGTTTTTTCGTCTTCACTTTCTCAAAGTATATTTTGAAACAAATATCGTGACGGAAAACATAAACATATAAAATATATACTTTTTATTTAACAAAATGTATTGTTTAATTACAACATTGAATTGAATAATAATTTGATTTTTTTGGGGTAGCCTATATAGCGCTTTCTATCCGTCAGATTGGGTATTAGACTGCCACTATCTTAACTGACCCTTGTTCCGGGGCATTTGTCTATTCATAACCTGCCCCCAATGGTTTATTTTAATTGATTCAGCAAACTTGTTAACAAAATCTGTCTTTTACGTGTCTGCCAATCAGTAAGTAGATGTCTAGACAGACTGTCTGTGTTCATGAACACTGTTACATTTGACCAGACGAGGGATATCCTTTTCTCAAAATATATGTAAAAGTATAATGAATAATGTACGTAAATATAAACCTGTAATGTTAGTGAAGAAATTATCCTGGGAGAATAGCGAAATTGTGTTATCATGCATTTATGAACATACAGCCTATTGAATGAATGATTTTAATATGGTTCAATATTTTCGATGTATTGTCATCTGAAATTTGGAGAAAAAAATATGTATATAAGTGTTTTGTGTTCGCTTAAAAAATATTTTAAAAATGCCCACATTTGGTTTGTGTTCAACTGAATTTCACTGAATATTGTGGAAGGACATACAAGGATTTCATACAGAAACTGATTAAGGAACTCGGCAGACCGGACCTCCAGGGGCCGGAAGTCTTTGGCTAAGTAAGGTTTCTTGATACTAACGGCCCTGCACAGACCGCGTCAGTATTACACTATGGGAGATGCGAAATTACGCTAAACACTCGGCACTGGACAGACCGCTCATATCATATAATGTTACTGACATGAAATATAATTCAATATTTTAGAAATATTATCGATGTATTATTACTGACATGAAATATAATTCAATATTTTTGAAATATTATCGATGTATTATTACATCCTTGAATGGAATATCCCATCTGAAATTTGGAGAGAAAACAAAAATATGAAAAAATATGTATATATTAGTTTTGTGTTCGCTTAAAAAATATTTAAAAAAATATATATATGCCAACATTTGTTTCGTGTTCAACTGAATTTCACTGAATATTGTGGAAGGATAATACAAGGATTTCATTCACAAACAGATTAAGGAACTCGGCAGACCGGACCTCCAGGGGCCGGAAGTCTTTGGCTAAGTAAGGTTTCTTGATACTAACGGCCCTGCACAGACCGCGTCAGTAATACACTACGGAGTCTATGGGAGATGCGAAATTACGGTAAACACTCGGCACTGGACAGACAGCTCATATCATATAATGTTACTGACATGAAATATAATTCAATATTTTTGAAATATTATCGATTTATTAGTACACCCTTGAATGGAATATCCCATCTGAAATTTGGAGAAAAAACAAAAATATGAA